>WHYT01012705.1:41689-90187 GCA_009806455.1 Tetrax tetrax | reverse complement strand
TAAATTTTTGCTTCTGTATTTAAATGAGGCAATAAATCAATAAAAAACCTCAAGCAATTTACATGGTACTGCATTATACTCTACCAGCAAAGGAGTTCCAACGTCAGTTGGCTAAGAAAAGGTTAAGCCATTGTAAAGATGCAACGGGTTCACCACCTCTATGCTTTGAGAAATCCCTGTGCCCATGGCGTAGAGCGATTTGTAGCCTGTCAGACAGTCTGACGCAGCTGCATCGCCAGCCTAAATTTTCATTATGTATTTGCAAAAATTTATCCAGAAAATATACATACAGTTCCACTAGAAAATAACAAAGGTATCTTAGTGTTAAGCCATTAAAAGGGGGAGACAGATTATTTGTACAAGTCTCGCAGCTATAAATCTTACTGGATAATAATTTACAAGAGCAGTAACCAAGGGACCAAAAATACGAACATTACCAAGTGGAAAGGAGATCTTAAAGACAGTGATAAATAAGCAGATGCCACAAAGGGAGGTTGCAAAGGATTAAATGAAACATCTACATGCTTGTGAAAAAATATGGGGAATTACTCGGAGAACAAAGGGCTTCTGTCTAGCTGGACATATCTAACACCTGGAAAATGGAGAACTGCAAAACAAGAAACAAATTACTGGAAAATAAATACATTGTTCTAATTAAATTATACAATTACTGTCCTTACTGTTACATAACCATGTTCTGCCAGGTGCCAAGTAATCCCTGGTTTCTGTCAAACTAGGAGAGCAAAGAGTGCTCAGCACCTGGCACCGGGGAGCAGAATGAAGCCCCCATAACCCAAAGGGAAATGGTTAGCAACCACACAAGTCCATGGGGCTGGACGAGATCCACCCAAGGGTACTGAGGGAGCTGATGGAACCGCTCACCAAGCCACTTTCAATCATTTATCAGCTGTCATAGCTTGGATGGGCATACTCGTCGCTGGGCAAAAAACTGGCTGGATGGCCAGGCCCAGAGAGTTTGAACAGAGTTCAATCCAGTTGGCGGCCGGTCACAAGTGGTGTTCCCCAGGACTCAATACTGGGGCCAGTTCCGTTTAATATCTTTATCAATGATCTGGATGAGGGGATTGAGCGCACCCCCAGTAAGTTGGCAGACAACACCAAGTTGGGTGGGTGTGTTGACCTGCTTGAGAGAAGGAAGGCTCTACAGAGGGATCTGGACAGGCTGGATCGATGGGCCAGGTCCTGCACTTGGGTCACAACAATGCCATGCAATGCTACAGGCTTGGGGAAGAGGGATTGGAAAGCTGCCCAGCGGAAAAGGACCTGAGGGTGCTGTTCAACAGCTGGCTGAACATGAGCCAGCAGCGTGCCCAGGTGGCCAAGGTGGTCCTGGCTTGTATCAGGAACAGTGTGGCCAGCAGAAGTAGGGAAGTGCTCGTGCTCCCGTACTCAGCACCGGTGAGGCCGCATTTTGAATACTGTGTGCAGTTTTGGGCCCCTCACTACAAGAAGGACGTTGAGTCGCGGGAGTGTGTCCAGAGAAGGGCAATGGAGCTGGTGAAGAGTCCGGAGAACAAGTCTTATGGGGAGCTCTGGTCCTTATATAAACCTTCTTTATACATTAAGTACAAAGCCAAATCTCCACGAGGGAAGAAACAAAACGTGATACTTGAGAAAGCAGATGAGCATCTTGTCCTCCATCTCACCGCCAGGATGTTCTGCAGGTTGCATACAGCTCCGCTGCCCTGCAGAATGAGCGTGCCTTATCTGCATGCGTGGCCGTGCTGCCGCTAATCACAAACCCCACATTTTCTAGTACAGCATTAAACATACAGCAGGGATTCACAAATCCAAACTTGCCCCTACAGGTCAAAGAGTTGTATAAACTACTTCCAGGTTTCATTTACCTCTTGCTGACAGGTCAGAGAATACTGTTGTGACCATTTACTCCTTCTACTCATGTGGGGAAGTCTGTATTATCGTCCTACACAAAGAGGTCAGCACATCTACGATATTTTTTTTTTTTTTTTAAGAAGAAGAAAGACCTAGGAATTACCTTAAGAGAAGCATCCATAAACTAACAACTAATTCACATTACAAGAACAATAAAGTTACCAGAATGAAATTCTTAAACATTAAGAACTTCTGGAATGAGTTAAATGTCCAGCGCATTGACAAGCATAATGACACAGCATATATTATATTATATTATATTATATTATATTAGCGCATACCATGGCTGTACAAAACTTACGCTTCTTCCAGGGTACGAGATGAACAACAAACATGTCACAAGGCTACATGACCAGAAACAAAAGGACTAACCTATGGCCCTGAAATTTGGGGTTTTCTTCCCAGCTACGAAAAATTTCCTGTATGAATGAGAAGACTGCCCACAGGATGGCTGCACACCAGTAACACCATCAGCCTTCATTCATGTGCTTCCTCACAAGAATTTGCTGACAACCTTGAGGCACTCCTCCCATTTCTTGCAGGAAGATCTGCTTTCAGCCAGATCACAGACATTAATAGTGTAGAGGGTTACAAAAGGAGTAAGAGACCATCCACTCTTGGAAAGTTTTCGGTCTCTGGGACACAAAACACTCATGTACGCTACACATAGAAAGTAGCTCACAGCAGTAGTGATCTTATCTACAAGAAAGGAGAACTACATTTTCATTCAAACCCAGAAATGCCATAATGAAATGTCTTAAGAGAGAAGGGAGCCTAACACACAGAAATGCCAGGATTAAAAAGAGATTGATTTTTTTTTTTTGTCTCCTGGAAGGAGGTAATACAGCCCTGAATTCCCCAGAAATTTTGCATTGTCAGCACCCTCTTTATCCACTCCTCTGTGCTAAACCCACTTTATTCCTGTGCAAAATAAAGGTGCAGGAAAGGAAATGAACTAGCTAGAAATGGTTCAAGGTTTTATAGTGAATATAAGCTTACTGGAAAGGGATGCAATTAGAATGCCATGTGCAGAAAAGGTTAAATAAAAAGAAAGTATTACGTGAAATAAATCATTATGTTTTAACACCACAAAAATCACTGCCATCTTCCAATGAAGTTATATGTATTCTCATTTGTCGGTTCTTCTTCAATTGCAGCTTCTTTTCTCCATGAGTTCTGCTCAAACTATTTTCCCTGCTTCCTCTCCTCACCTTCTCCAGCACAGCTATAACCTTCTCCTCTTAGAAGTATAACCCGCACTTCACTCTTGCTTCCCCTTTTCAGCCTCTCCAGACAGCCTGATTTTCATCACATCACCCTGTCAAAGCTATGGTAACTTTCCAAATATGCAAAAATAATATGAACAAACTAGAGTGAAAGACAGGGTTAGCAAACTCCACCAACACTTTTGTGCAAGAACTGGAATATTTTAACACTTGAACAAATACTGTTTGCAATTACTTTTTCATGAACATTTCAGCAATCAAGTTTCACTAGCTGCTCATTACACTTGTGAGCCAGTGTCTGCACTTCAACGAGTTCCTTTTTGTGTAGCTGTAGAAACATTCATGTCAAAATGTTTCATTTCTAATCCAGGCAGGTATGTGTACCACACATTAACTCATCTTCTCAAAGTTAAGGAAGGAATCCAATTTGAGATACTCATGATCAAAACAAAACGCATGAAAACTATTTATGGCTAGGCTGAAAATAGTGCATGCATTTGACAGAAAAATCCACATCGTTCCTCAGCACTCCATGAAGAGACCAAGAGGCAACGCTTATTTTCAAAGTTATTGGTTAATAGCCACGCTCTCAGTCTGAGGCAGCCCGTGAAGCAGATGCAGCAGGCGGCAGCCACGGGAGGCGGATGGCAGCGCCCGGTGCTGCGGGGACAGGAGCTATGCAACGAGCCCCCCATTTCTGGCCAGAGCTTTTGACACCTAGCACGCAGAGTGAACACGTTGTGCCTGAAGGTTTTGTATAGAAAGATTGCCTTCTCACCTCCTTTTCCTTTTTGGGCTATTTCACTGTCAGCCTGAAATTCAGATATGGAGGACACTCAAGCCTTCCAAGGCAGGGCCTTGCAGTTTAACTCCTTTACCTGTCATTGCACATAAAATCAGCACATGTCTCATTTGATTGACAGGACTGACTCCATGACAATACCTTCTTAGAGAAGTACTCGGGGTCAAGCACTTGACCAACTCAAGCAGATTTATTCCAAAGCCCTCCAGTCTCATCCACCCTTTCTGCTGGACCTCCTTGACTCCCCTCCTCAGTGCTGACAATCTTGCACCCTCCATGTTAAAACTGCTTAGATGACAGCTCGTTCCTTTGCCTCTCCACCTAAAAACATTTCCCTCTGTCCCTCCGTAACGTGCCACCCTAATAACCTTACTTTTTCTTAACGTTAGCGACTCAGCAGCACCGTGTGTCCGGGCGCTGGCTGCAGGGGCTCTGCTATGAGGAGAGGGCCCGACACAGCCGGTTCCAGCCGGTTCTCAGCCGCCCCACCACAGCTGAGCCCATCAGCAACGCCAACGGCACTTCTGTGAAAATGTATTTTAAAAAAGGGCAAAATGCCACAATTACAGGAAGGAGCAAGGAAAAAAAAAAGTGTGAGAATCAGCCCGGCGAGTGCGCGGGTCTCTGAGGAGGAGGAGCGGGAGGAGGCACACCCAGGGCCGGGGCGGGTGTTTCCCTGCGGCCCGTGGCGGGACCACGGGGGCCATTTCCCGAAGGACTGCAGCCTGCGCAGAGCCCACCCTGGGGCTGGGGAAGCTGGTGAGGAGGATGGTCCAGCGGCGAGGACTGACCTCAAACCACATCCCCGTCCCTCTGCGCCACGCAGCGGGGGAAGCTGGGGAATCAAACTCCCCAAACCACACTTTGGAAAGCGTTGTTTTAAATTTGCCTTTGTTTTGGATTAACCGAATCTATTTTAACTGGCAAGAAATTAAATTAATCTTCCCCGAGCCGAGTTTGTTTTTCCTGTGAGGGTAAATGGCAAGCGATCCCCCTGTCTTTATCTCCACCCGTGAGCTCTTTAACCTTATTTTCTCCCCCAGTCCTGTTGAGGTGGGGGGTGAGAGCGGCTGGGTGGGCGCATGGCAGCCAGCCAGGGTCAACCCACCACCCCAGAGCATCGGGGTTTTAACTTTTTAATTTGTCTTTCACATAAAAATCATACTACTCCTTTGATCAATAATGTTATCTATATGTTAAAGAAAAAATGTGGCCATGCATCAATATTGAAAACTATATAACTGCAAGTGAAAAATTAAAGGGATTCGGTAAACACACGCCACGCATACTACACAGGGTGTCGTTGTTCTTAAGGGAGCCAGCCCAACATCTACAGAGGAACTGGTCCCTCCTTTTTTTTGTTTAGCTTATGGTTGCGTCTTACAAACAGCAATTCTTAAGAACAGCTAGGTATAACCGGATTGATTAGTTCAAATATCAAAAATGTCTTAAAAGGGGCACTCCTGTAATCTCATCTTTAAGGGTACCTTACAAGTAATGGAAAGGATTACTGTTTAAATAGAAATAAGATTATTCTGTATTCTTGAATTTGTTCTTTGCTTCCCTACTGCATGGTAAGAAGGGTTTCACTATGGTATTACTAATTATGCTAATATGAGAGCACCATTTTGTCAAAAAACTCTACACTGGAATATTTAACACAGGCTTAATGTTGCTCAAAATCAGGCTAATAACCTTCACATTAATTTTTTAAGAACTACTTTAAAGCATTTGCTAAAGAGGGTCACAATTTCTGTGTAATTAATATTGATTTCAAACAGATATTTTGCAATGAATTTAAATGAGGGCAAGAAAAGAATACAGGGGTTTTTTTTGTTTACAATTTGAAGTACCATTAAGTCACTGCTAACCTAAACTGAGTATTTATGTATTTATTTTTAATGCATCTCCTGATGCTATGCATCTGATATCTTGCCATAAAAGCCATAATTTAATATAATCATAGCCTGGTCTGTAACACAACGTCCTCTGAGCCAGAGAGAATCAACTTGCCACAAAAGTAGACAATACCACTACCACCACAAAAGTAGACAACGACGACAACAGAATTCAGCAAACAAATAGCAACTACTAGAAGCACATTAAAATCACCTCTCCTAGCAAGTCCATGCTCAATACTGTTATTAATAAATATGTATATTAAAAGTACTCAAAACCACTATTTTTTCTCCCTTGTATGCCACTTTTGAAAGACTGCGGCAGGCAAGAGCCACAAAACATCCCGGGATAAGCGATGAGAGAGGGATGGTGAAACAGTTTCATTTTTCAAGAATTAATTATGAAATATTAATTGACATAGAAACTGGGATTTGCAGCTTGGTCTCTCAGTTGATTACTTTAACAAAGTAACTCATTTTTTCCAATGCAATGAATATTTAATTCCCCCACCATAACGCACGGGGATCAAACGGTATTTGTTGAAGTGCCGCGGAGCACACAGAGCCCCAGCTCCCCACGGCCCAAGCCGCTGGTTAAAGGGAACTCGATGTCCCAGATACTGTGTGAGAGCTTGTGTCCTGAAAAATCAAAACCAAACAGGTCAAGGAGTCCGAGGTGGTTCACCCTCGTCTGTCTCACGCGGAAGGTGGGTCTGCTCTCCGCTGTGGTCACCTCCAGAAGCAGCTGGACCTGCTTGCCACCCTCCTGCAAAGCCCAAGGCTCCCACGCAAGGCCGGAGCTCTCCCTCCAAAATCCCCTGGTGCAACCTGGTCCCAAACCCAGCACGCAGGAGACCACAGTCCTCTGCCTGTCTAAACTTATTTCAGTCACAGATGACAGGAAAGAAATGTGAACAGAGAGCAGATATTTTTTATTTCATCATAAACTGCACCAAGTACTGTATTTTCATTCAAATTAAAATGAGCCAAACTTCAGAGCATCCTTTGTTTGCTCCTCATCGATCGCTGTTAAACCAAATGTTTCTCATTCTGTAATCAATACTTCTCTGCAAAAATAAACCCAGGCACTGGCAAACAACGTTGCAGAACATTGCAGCGTTCCGTGTGGTGGACTTTGACAGCATGAAAAAAACACTACCCCAAAGAGTGGGAAAAAAAGCTATGCACTGCTTATTGTGCTTATTACAATTTTTACAGGCTGCTTACAGCTGAATCATTCCACTGTAACAAGACTTTATTAAATTAGCCAGCTATTGAAACCCGAGCTTTCCGACAGCGGCAGTTAATATGCCTTTGTCCCTCATTACTGTTCCCAGCTATACTGGGAATTCTGACAAATACCCCGAAACACTCTAAGCTTTCCCAGGGATGAAGTTATAGGTGTTTTTAAAGCACACTGAAGCATTAAGGTATAAACAGTAATAACAGAAGCACTTGCAGGGTTCGTGGAGGGAGAGGTAGCTTTATTTCCACTTCTCTTCAAAATAAGAAAGGTAAGGGTGAAGTTGTGTGGCTGCTTTGTAATTAAAATTAATTACCCTTTCACCTGATACAGAATTGTACCACAGAGGCTACAGAAGAAATTTCCTTGATTTATATTAGGCCTCTGCTTTTTTCCCCAATTATTATATGATGTAATCATTTTTCCTAAACTTATTCCTGCTAAAGCTCTGCAACAGCAAGATATAAATAGTATAAAAAGCAGTAGCCTAATTTTAGACTGATATCTTCTAGCTTTTTCATTCCAGTAAGAAAAAATGGTGGTTCCTTAGAACAGGATTCTGCTCCCAAAATGACAGGCTGCCCGAATAAACCAGGAAAATCTAATTAACACTAAATAATTTGTATTTTTCTAAAACTGCCTTGAAAACAGCTAAAGTATATAATTTGAAGCTAATAACTTATTTTCCACTATGAAATTTTAACGTGCTAACACATCTCTCTCTTTGGCCCCATATTAGACTAGCACATGTATCCTGTGACTACCAGATGTAAACTTCAAGCTTTGCTTGGCTCTAAGATGAATAGCAAGATAGGAAAGGTTTATTATTATTAGTGACATTTTAGTGACAGTAGTTTACACACTTTATATTCCTGGGTGATAATACTGCTCCAGAGCAATTCAAGTAAATTAGAAGCTCTTTCTTGGTGTAGTTACTCCTTCTGAATAAAATAAGATGCCAGGTTTCATTGTGCACTAGCTCAAAATTGCCACCATGCGGCAGGACAGCAACTTAATTTAGCATTATTTATACTGCACTGATATGGCTTTAATTGCATCTGTACGACAGAATAACTGCTGTGCTGAAGCTCCTTTATCATCGCAAGCCTACAATTAATCTGAATTAGGCAGGCTATTACACGAGCAGTACTGTATATATAGCTGGAGTTGTGACAACATTTATTTTACAGAAAAAAAAAATAACTAAATATTTCATCAAACCTTTCGGCACAGAGCTAGATGGCTAGCAGCGCTGTCTGCCCATTGCTTCCAACAGCCATGGTGCACGGCCAGCCCTCTGAAAGGGAGCTCTTACTGCCCAACAGCTCTGTGCTTCTGCAAAACAGGCCAACACTATACTGGAGTCACCTTTAAAAAAAAATTAAATACCAAAAAATCCCACTCACAGTCTTCCAGATACTAATAAATTTGAGACAACTACGCGGACCTCCTGTAGCACCTTTCCTGGAGACGCACCTGTAGACAGGGCGGTTACACGAGCGCTGCGCGTGCAGGCGTGCTTTCTGCAGGGAAACCTCTGCATCCCCAGGAGCTGTCACCCCCTCAGCTTCTCAAAGGTCGTCCCTGTAGCATATTTCCAGTGCAGAATGAAAGCAAGCAACACATATTTTGAGAATCCTGTCTCGCTAATAAAACAATTGCTGTTCATTCAAATTCACAATTGATAGCCCAATTTCTTAGACTTGCATTGATCTTCAGTTCTTAACATAATTCATTTTTCCATTTTAGACATTATTTTCTTACAGGAGAAGGGGTGTAGCTAGAATACTTTTAGTGAACTTGAAAGTCTCACATTGTCAGATCATGGATTTTTTTAAAAAATTATTAATCTAACACTGATAATGCTTTTAAAAAATGAATTTGAAAATGTAATGGAGCTTCTAACAGCTTCTGCAGACAGTAATTAAAGAAATCTTATTTCTCTAAACATAACGAAATGTTTTTCAAGATCAAATGAAAGCTTGGAAACAATATTAAGACAGACATAATTCACATGAATACCTAATATTCAGAAGTGTGAAGAAAAACCCTCTGTCAATACCAAAATGAGAACCAGTGGAATTAATTAGTAATATAATGTAATTTTTTTTTTTCCCTGAAACAACTTAGATTATAAAGGCTAATTATAATTCCAAGCCCTTTGCTACACTTTTTTTTTTTTGTAAGGTGACTTGCGCTATATTAAGACGTCCAGCCAAGCATAAAGGTGTGTGTTTGTTTTTTACACCAGGTATATACAATCTTTTCTTATTAGAAATAAAGTTCTAGAACCAACGTGACTTGTTTACAATCAGCCTTTATTAATTCAGCTGCAGACAAGCAAAAATCCCCAGTTTATGTTTCCCACTTGTTTGATTCAATAAAATTTCTAATAACGGTGTTTGAAGCATAAACCAGCACAAAACAGCGTGTGCAGACACCACCTTGCAAGGGAACATAGCCAACCCACCTGGGCAGCAAGGTGTCAATTATTGATCCACCCACACTTTTCCATCAGATCTGCAATTCCCAAACACTTCCTAAAGGGACACCAATGCAGCAGCGTACGAAACGCAGAAGGTAAGGCTGTCTGGCGAAACAAGAGCTCCCCGTCACAGAAACACAACTGAGGATTTGCCAAAGAGATGTGAATGCTCTACTGAGAGCTGAGTGCAAGCGTCTCAGTCACTCTTTAGCAGATTCATTGAAGTAACAGGCCATGGGACCGACCTCCCCACTCACAACACGAAGGTCAGGAATAAACGAACCCAGATGATTTAGAAAAGGATCCACGTTCAAGTGTCTTAGCTCATGGGATATTGCCTATATTTAGTAATCAGAAACTCCATCTTGGATCAGAAGAGAAGTCTCCAGAATTTTTCTTTAATAAAGGGAGGGCCAGAAGATTAGAGCAAAGCTCTCTTAAGGGCACTACATGTTCTTTGGACTTTTTGTGACCTACAGCAATGCTTTCACCAACTGTACACTCCGCAGGTTCATGAGATGAGCTTTAGGCCATACAATTAAGGGCAGTTTCCACACCTGCACTTGCTAAGATTACATTTATTTTTTGATATGGCATGTTTGGGGTTTTTCTTACACTTAAGTAATAGATATTTGCTGTCCATTGAACGAAATTCCAGCCTAGGCATAGGCTTGAAGAGGAAGGAGGGAAGAGGTTCCTTGAGCTCTGTAACCACAGCTGATACTCTTTCAAAATTTAAGAAAGATTTTCAAAGAGGGTTTTAAAAGGCAGACAGTTTCCAGACCTTGTCCGCGTCATTTGGAGTGTCTATAAAAGAAAATCCTATGAATTATGGCAGCCAGTGGTCAGTTCAGATTCAGAATATTTATTCAAGTTCCTTTTAACCAGGTAACAATATTTTGATAAGCCACTACATAAACATTACCACAAACCAGCATTTGTGGCATACTTGCAAATGGCTATAGTCTAGATAGAGTGGGGAGAAAGAAGCCATAAATTTGCCATCATGCTGGATTTTGATTTCTGAAACATTGAAGCCCATCCATTCAAGGGGATCTGCTACAATGGAATAGTGCCCCACCAGAAATAAAGCATGGTCTGTGGAAAGAGAGATGAGGAAGAAGACGAAGCACAAAGAAAATGAAAGGTGACATGTCACTCAAGCTCCACTGTTTGTACCTGGTATTGATTTTAACCTACGGAATTCCCATGGAGCAATACTGCAGGAGCAGCATTTACTCCTATGCTTTCCAAAGTATGCAACGAAAGCACACAGTCCCAGAGCACCAGTGACAAGGAGGGCCCAGCCACAAGGCTCCTTCGACGTCCAGCATTAACGGTAGAAGAGGGCCCTGCCCCACGTCTGATCACCCCTGATCACTACCTGGAGGTCACCAGCCTTTCACATCAGCAAAGAGTTGCTTTAGGCTCAGGACGGGGTACAGGGCAGCTGGTTTAACTGAACCCACCACCAGACGTGCTTTGAAGGAGGCTGGCAGGCTGCGCAACGGAGTAGAAGATGGAGCACCAGCGCAACCCCCACCCGCTCCGCTGTGGTGACAGCAGCCCCTAGCATGGAGACAGCGGCGTCCTAAATGACTCTTCCTTACCTGCAATGCCTGTGTGCCTGTGCCCAAAGCAATTGGGGTTTCTCCTCTGTAACTGACCAAGATGTTCTTTAGATGATGTAAGCGGCTTCTTTTCTAAAGGACTGGATGCTCACAGAACAAACGGGCATGCGACTGAATCAAGCATTTCCCACTCGGATCTATGTTAGTGAGATAGGAGGTAGGCAGCAGGACACACACAGGATAAGCACTAGGAAAAAACACACTTCTAAGATTTTTATTAGGCTTTAAAGGATCAGCTAGTGAACTCCGCTTTGTTGCTGCAGGGAGCTCTGGGATTTACTCACAAGCTAGCAATAGCATGTGTTTCTTGCCCTGATGCTGGGGAGAGTTAGGGCTTCTCTTGAATGTATTTGTATTTCCTGCTAAAGAAGTTAACCGAAATAGATGTAAGGCTAAATAAAAACTGGGAGGATGGGAGAAGCAGAACTTCACCACGCCAGTTGTGAGAAGTGGCTCAGAAGGGTTTGCAGTGCCACCAGACCCCCACATATCTGAGATACGCTGATATTTTAAATTTTCACACACACACACTTCTATTTGCCTTTCCCAGTTGACGCACTCAACACCTCCGGCATCACGACTTTGCTGCTAGCAACCTTTCCATACAGAATTTCTTTTTCCCAGGCTCTTCACAGCATTGCTCATGAACATGTCAGATCTTATTACATTTTCTTTTCTGTGTTCACTTGTAGAGTCCGTTTATGGTTGGTAAGTAACTGAAAAAAAAAAAAAAAAAAAAACCCCAACCTTATTTACTCAGCTGTTCCTTCCATGTATTCCAGAGTCCCATCACTTTACTCTTCTGACACATTCATATTCTCTTTATCATATTCACTTCTCCAGCACTGCAGGCACTGCTACAGGCAATAGGAAAATGTGGTGTGCTTTCTGTTGGCTGGTGCATCTTCAACAGTATTTTTAACAGAGCTGTCACTGCAAAATCTTTATTAGTGCTGACAGCGAACACATGCAGAAGAACCGAGTCAACTTTCAGGGGCTAGACTGAGTTTGCAAGTCTAGTACCCAGGAGAACTTGAAAAGGTAAAAGAACAAGCGCGCATGTTGTGTTTAATCCATTCACTGGTCAAACTGGAGTAATTGGAAGACTGTCTCTCCACTTGAGATCATTTTGCGGTACCACTTTTCAGTAACAGGTTCACTTAAATGTCTGTTCAGGTTTCCAGAGACCAAATTCAGCTCCACTCTAAGCGCCAGCCCCTTTCCTAGGGGGTAGGCTAGATACGCTTCGACAGCAGAAGATCAAAACCCGATATAAAAACTCTGACACTTAGTTCTCTAGTCTTCATTTCCATGTTTCTCTTTTTACATTGGATATAACTTTTATTGTCTCAAACCACAGTTTATTCTAATCTATTAATTGCACATAGTCATATACACATCTCTCATTTAAGATATGACTGAAAAAAATCTGCTTTTTTTTTTCCTGTTTCAACTTAACAGCAAATGTTGACAATTACAAGTGTTAATTTGATTTTCTTGAAGAGAAAAAAAAAAAATGTTTCTTTCTCTACAAAAAATGCCAACTACTAAAATCAAAGTGTGCAGCTCTCCTCTCTTCTGCCTCTTCCACCTTCAGCACCGGTTGAAAAAAATCCAACAAAAGTAGCTGCAGTTATTAGGCTGAGCAGAAATTCTGTTCTGGGATAATAAAACACATAATCACCTAATTAACACACAGGACTTTCCATGTGCATTCTCTACCGCATAACGTACTAAAACAGCAGTCAGGGGAATTGTTCTAAATTTTCAGTACATTTTGGACAGCACACCAATGTTTCACATCATTTCCACACACATTTCCCTCGTCTTTCACAGCGGCAGATGCTCTGCAAAATCAAGAGGACCAGGACGGCTTGGCAATGCTTTAGAGACTTCTTGAATCACAGCCATATCCGTTTGTCTGTCCACCGGGTACAAGGAGTATGAAGAGCAGCTTAGCAAACTCTTTGTAATTTTGTAGTTTCTAAGCTTTGGCAAGAAATAAATTTTGCTGTGCAGCTGCAGAACAGGAAATTTGTTCTTCTCCAGTGCTTCTGTGTATTACTGTGATATATTACTACAACAAACAACTTCCCATCACTCGCTCAAGACATCAAGTTTGATATCAAATTCAGTACAGTGAAATACGAACAACCTTTGCCTAAATGGGGCTGAAAAGAAACACCCGACGTGCACTGACCATGCCAGCAAAGTCAAGCAGAGCTAGGTTCGTGGGAATCAGGGTGCTCAATCATCCCCTCACCCCACCCTGTCGTAGGGGCAGGGGATGAACTCATCAAGTATCGTCAGTCCTGCTCCTGCCCAGAGCAGGATGTAAGGCTGTAACTACATGAAAAGAGCAAAGCTGAGAGAAGTTTCTCCTTCCCATCTATCTTAGATGAAACACATTTCCAGAAGCTGATATTCTTGTTTTCTAGGAGTTCACAAGAATGTTTCTGCTAACCTGCTTATGTTCCTTCTAAAGCTCTTCCTTTTGAAATGCATTAGATTGCGTGCATTCTTCACATCCCAACTTCCACTCACCGCCTCCTCCTACATATTTCGGTTTGTGAACAGGTTTCCCCTGTCAACTGATGGAAGATACAACCGCTCCAACTAGACTATCGCAGCCGACAACTCACAAAGTCTAGTTTTAGTATGAAATTATTTTTCAGCTTCTCATTTAAGGCATGTATTTTCCTATGGTATCTCCTACATCACAAGTTTTCCCTTCTGAGATGCTTTATTATCAATGACCTAGGGAAATCATATGCAACATGAGATTTCCAACAACCACTTGGGAGTCCTCATCCGCTCCTCTAGAGATGGCAATGGAAGAAGTTTCTTAAATGGAAAACTCTGCCAGTCACTGCCGCAGGGCACTTGTTAACACAAATACCAGGAACAGGATGTTCCCAAGAGATAATAATTTTTCTCCGGCACTCAGAAATCATTTTTAAGTAAGCAGTGTCACCATGGATGCCAATCACAAATGTGCAGCGTGAAGATGTAATTACAAAATGACAGTTGTATGGACAGCACCTACTGAGCCAAACCCCCTCTCAGCATTCATCTCGAGTCGCTGGGCTGTGATTATTCACGGCACATCAGCACCCCAGGCTCCGAATGGCTCTCGGCACTATTTAGATGCCCAGTAAGACCCCGCCGCTTCCCCAAAGAGTTCACTACCTACACAGGCAATCAGACAAACAGCAGCAGCGTCAGAATAAAGCCTGTTTTACAAATGAGCCATTCGGATAACAAATTAAAATATTTTTCCAAGATTATAAAGGACTTAGATGGCAGAGGTAGTAATGGGCCTTTTAGAACACTGACGTTGAAGACTACGACCTTTAATGAATATCGCAAAGATGGTTTTTAAGGACTTGGTTATTTACAGTCATGCAACAGGGCACTGCACAGAAAGCATGACTTATCAGTACAGTTTGGAGAACGAAGGACAGCCACTTCACAGCCAGGTAAGGTCCTGTATCAAGCCTGGTACTTTAATTAGTTTCCAGAATAACTACAGAGTGCATCATGCCAAGCGGTACGGAAATAACGCAATCCAAACACCACAGTCATCCCCTCAGTCTAGACAGTCTCCTCTCGCAGGACACGCAAGCAAGTCTGATCACCAGTTCCGGACTTGGAAAACTATGTCATGAGATCTTCATTATGAAAGATCCCGTAGAATATCAAAAGAAGCCTTATCACAATGCAACGGACACAGAGCCAAAACAAACAGAAAGTATGTAAAGCAAATTCCTGACAAAGCAAAAACTGAATTAAAGTTTATGAGACTGGAGTAGGGAGGGAAAAGAAAAGAAGAATCACAGTTGCTAGCTCAAACTATACGAATCTATACAAAGCTACATAAGTTTAGTACAGGGTGACATTACTTCCCTAGTATGTTTTAATTTTTTTTTTAAAATCTTGAATAGAAGTTGCAGAGAGAGGGGTGATTATGCTCTCCCAAGGAAAAAAAAAAGCAACAAAGCTAATGTGGCTCAATGGCACAAAGAATACTGACAAGTTCAAATCTTACTCAGAGGAGCTGTAACTAGATTTCATGTCTACCTGTAAAGTGTACAGTGGTCAGAAACAGTCCAAGAGTGTCTAAAACAGTTTTTCCCAGTTTCTGCTCTCTTTTATTCACATCCAACAGACTACTTCCTGTATGTGTGTGTGTATACATATATATATATATATATATTTTTTTTAATCTCTGCCCAGCCAGAGGGGACAAGACAACAGTATCTTACCATGCTAGCTTGGCGCTGTGGAGCAACAATGGATCAGGACCCCACTGCATCAGATGCTGGACAAAGACTTGTTCCACTAAAGGGTTTTTACTTCAACACGAGGCAATCTAAAGCACTGCTTGAGCTGACTCTTTCCAAGAGTTGGCACTGACTTCATGGCACAAACTCCAAAAGCACTGCATTTCAATAAACGGGCATTTAATGGAAGCAGCATACTCTTGGTAGATAAACTTTGTCCTTCCTTATACAGAAACTTTCTCTCCCTCCCACTAGCCTGTCCCATTTGGGTGGGGGGGGGGGAAATAAAGGGTCATCCTTCTGGACCCATAGAAGACACCCTTGGTTTGTGCAGGAACTAGTGCCACATATCACAAGAAATAAAAATGACTAGAGCGATATTTCAGTTCACCTTTAGATGACAACAATGGGGAATTAAATTGTACTCCCTGTCCAGCAGTGAAAATGCTCACCTACCCTGACTGGCTTGATTAGACTGCGGCGAATTTGGGGAGTGCGTATTTCTGCGCCATCTCGCCCTCTCTGCCTTGCTTTAGCTACACTTCGCAAGAGAAATCAGTAACGAGCCAAAATCACCTGGAGAGAGACTTTAATGCACCCCACAGAAGAGCAGATACAAATATGGCAAGGACAGAAAAAGGCTGTAATTGTTGCCATGGATATTGTGACCAGATTCGAATTAACTGACTCCAACCAGAAGACAAAGAGTTTTTCTTGAGTTTTACAAGTGGGCCTACAAGATTTAAGAACAAACTCTGAAAATTCTAGAAAAGAGGTTTATTTTTAAAAAAGCAAAGTCTTAAGATAAATTAATAGAATTGTCTCTGTTTCCCAGACTAACACTGCCAATAGAACTTCTAGATGGAAGTTACAGTTGCTGGTAAGTACGATCAATTCTGCAACTGGCCAGACCCCAGCCCCCCAAAAAAACTTTAGTGATTTCTTTTACTTGTAATATGCTAATTGTCCCAGCTACTTCAACAAAAAAAAAAAAGTTGCAATGGCAATCACAGCAGTTTCACTACTACTAATCCGTACAAATTCACCTTCCTATTTTGCATGAAATTCAAATTGCTGGCCTGGTGCCCCCCTGCACCTTTCAGAGCCCCAGACGTTGTGACTAATGCTGTCCTAGCCCAGATCCCTTTCTTGCCCAAGATAAAACCTGATAGAAAATGTTCTGCCTCTTCAGCCAGCGTGATTGGTGGCTCTATCCAGGTCACCTTTACAAAAATATTAACCCAGCCAGCGCGTGGCTTCCGCGAGTCAGCTCCTGCCGTCGCCTGGAGGAGCTCAGGATTGCAGAGCTTAACCTTTGATATGAAAATGGCTGCGATTCGCCGTCATGAGTGCATGGGCGCATCACTCCTATGAGGCGGCGAGGTGTCGCCTAGAGCGGGATACATCTGTTTCCAGCCACAAAGCGGGATTTGCTTTGCGCTGAAGCCAACTGCCACTCCGATATTCCGTGCACCCGTCAATGCGATGAGACTCGTGTGCCCTTTCTGCACTTCACCATCCCCTGCCTTTGTTATCTCATGTATAAACTGCAATTTCTATTCAGGGGCAATTTAGTTGATATGACATACTTTGTACAGATTGCCTCTGTTTTACTTTCAGACTTTATACAAATGCATTTTTATGCATTTTTTTCTCTGCTCGGCGATTCTTACATAATTCTATTTGACTTTTTTTTTTTTTTTACTTGCAGAAACTTATTGAAGAGACAAACCACTTTGGTGAGTTCCAGCTGAAGGGCAAAACTTATTTCCACTCCTTTGGATATAGCAGTAACGGTCTTCACAGCACCGGTGCCTATGACGAGCAGAGCAAGAAAACATCAAAACCGAGGATGGCGCATCGCTGCCTTGGCAATGGCAAGGACCAAGAGCCCCTTCAAAGCCCTGAGTATTTTCAAATACTGCGGCTAAGACCTTCCAGCTCCACAAACCCTAAATCCCAGGGAAGGAAGGCAGGACTGCACTTCCAGCATCCCACAGTGGCAGCCCATTCCCCAGGGCTGGGACGCGGGGTGTTTCCCATGGCTGCAGCTCCCTCTCCTGGTGGAAAGTCAGAGCCGGGGAGCCTCCAGCATCTTCCCAGCTTGTTAACACCCTAAACAACAATGGAGTGAAAGTCAACTGATTTCTAACGATTTCTTGTGGAATTTGTGAACAAACCGGGCTCTGAAATTAATTAAGCAGGAAAGCTTAATTTTTGACAAGCAGATGGCTCTGAGCGGAGGCAGTCGGGCTCTTCACACTTCACTTTGGGAAGAGGGGGCAACTAGCTTGATTTTTTTCATTGGAAAATGACTGTTGGAACGGTCTCAGCAATTTCATGTCATAAAGAACCCTTAGATTCACAAAAGCTTTAAAAAACAAAACCTGAAAATACTTGCAAATTTCAAGCAAACAACAAAAAATACCCAGGACATAAGAAGAACAAAACAATCTTTTCTTTCTAAACCACTGAAGATAAAATTGCCAAGCTGTGAATGAGGACATTTGGCCTAATGAAGTATGGACAATTAATGAGGCTCAAGAGCATTAAACCAGGCTTGCAAAGAATTTCAGTAATCATTACTGATGCTAACTACGACTAATGTCACTGATTTCTGTGAGGGCCATATGACAAAGTTTCCAAGAAAAAGGAGCTAGACAGCACAGCCAGCTGTGTATAAAGACACAGCTTCACAGAGAGGATGGCACAGGGGCCAGGCTGCTGCTCTCCCGTTTAGGATGTTTACTATTCAAAGAGACATTTTCGAATGGCAACTTTGCCTCTGTCTCTCTCTCCGCTACTTTCTAATTAAAGCACAGAGAGATGTTTTCATAGACGTAAGGACCCAGAAGTTGGGAAAGACAACTTAGCCTTCTGTATCTCATCTTTAACACTTCGTTTATCACTAAATATCATCTATTTTTGAATGACCCGGGTGCTTCTGCAACACCAGCCTTCCCCAGCTGCTGGAGGCGATTGCAGAGATTCATCACGCCGGTGACACAAAGTGCCTCCGCGCTAGCGGCACCGCATTGTGCTGCCATCTGTAAGACCCCAGCTCAAGAGCAACCTCGGGATTCCCCCTCCTCCATAACAACAAGGTGCATAGTGCAGATGTTAGGAGCTGTGACCGTGCTCCTTCTCAGAGGGCTCCCTGCCAGCTGATTAATGGGGCAGCATTAACATCGGCTGCGGCGCTGACCGCAGAGCCGGGATGGTGGCCCGAGACGGAGTGCCCTGGCAGTGCCGAGAGCTGGGAGAGGTAAATGCAGCTCCCGGGAGACGTGCGGGAAAAGCACAATTTCCTACAATCATGGGCTGCCACTATAACGGTGCATTTTCAGCTTCCTACAAGAAAAGATGGAGATTTGGCTTTCTTTCATTTCACCCAGCTCAACAAAGCATCGTCAAGCTGGAGTGTGATCTCCTCTTCCTTCTCACCAAAACTAGCACCTATATTAAAAGTCTAAATTTGAGTGAAAGAGCAAACAACTAAAATTACATATAAAACACCCTGGAGTTTGGAAAAGCAAAGAATACAGTCAGACTTTCTAGTGATTTTAATACCATTTCAATCAAGACCTTTCCTGCACTTCAACACATCCATCTCCACGTGAATGCTACAGCTCGGCAGCACATGATGAGAAGAGGCAGAGATCTTTTCAAAGCTGATTACATGACATTATAACTTTGGTTTCCATCTGGAAAAAAACGACCAGTTTGCACTTCCCATGGCTTTGTAAGAGGCTGTTACATATATCTAAACACATTACACTTAAGAAAGTTGTAACAAGCAGAAGTGACTCTGTTCCCAGTAAGAGTGGTATATCTTACTGACGGTGTGATTTTTTTCTGCCCTTCCTTTTTACTTCCTCCACTCTTTATTTAAAAACTTGCAGTCTCTACTGTTTTGTAGCAAAAACTGTTTGTAAAGCAAGAATTGTGCTGATTGCATCAAAACTCATTAATGTAACTTGTTTTTCCATTATTAGCACCATCTGAGCCTGTTGAAAGCCTTAACCAGGGCTTTAATTTCTCCACAGAGAGCTTTAAATTAATTAGTGGTTTACATGCTAACAAAGAATCTGATACATTCATAAATCAATCCCATGCAGAAGGATTACCAGAGGGTGGAAACCTATTCAGTGGGGACCTCACATTCACTTAACACGGTGGGGTTTTAACAAAAGGGTGCAGGTGTGGGATGGACGGGTACCGGGAAGAGCCCGTGATAATCACTTTGCATCACTTACAGACGCAGCAGGGCACACGGTAAATCACAGCCTAGGGCCCACCCTCAGCGAAACCCGTGATAGAAAAGGCACTATCGTCCCACTTTAACCTTCACAGCTAAATTGCCAGAGTGGTACAATTTCTTTTGTGCAGGTTACAGGCCACTGAACTAATGGAAAATAGAGTAGAATTAAAGGACTTGGATGCAAAAGTACAAAATAATGCAACCGTGTAACATTTATGTAAATAAAGGTATCTAATAAATAAAATAAAATAAAAAAAAAATTCTGGGTAAATATTAAATGAATCCAAGTCACTAAAACATGACATAACTACTTATACTTTTGGTTCATTTTAGGTTTTTAATCTAGTTTCTGCTAGCACAGCACTTAAGCTGCCACAAGAACTCTGCCATGTAACTGTGGCAGCATTTTTCTCCTGTTTTTCCTAACTTGGCACTACATTTACTGTTAAGAAAATGTCACAAAAATGAACACTTTACCTAGTGTTCTGTGTCCTAAAGTCCAAATTAATGGACTTGAAGTTAAAAGGAAGAAAAAGGGGGAAAAAAAAAAAAAAAAAAGACGACGACTTTGGTGACTAAAGCCGTTTTCAGTCTTTACTATATTTTGAAATAAAGCTGTGATCTGTTTTGAAAGCTGCTCATTTTAATAATGGAATCTCCGTCACCACAGACACCTGCACAGCCTCCATCAAATGCAGTAAGAACTGTACACATATGAAGTGATCATCTTTTCCTTTACAGGAAGGCAAAACATCCTTGATGAGTCAGAAGAAACACGACTAAGAAAATCGTGAACATGCACATTAAGAAATTAAGAGGCCTAAGCGATTGGAAGAACCAGCAATCTAGGTTCTCTGCTGCTGAAACTTTCAGCAGTGTAATAGTGCATTTTGATAATGAGTAATCAATATTTACTGATAGCGGTTTGTAAAATAAAGAAACCTGAGTAATTGTCAGGTACTCACAGTCTGAATTTATTCAGTTCTCCTAATTTAAATTTATAAATACATACTCACGCAATCCTATATATGAGGTATTGGATTTTTCAAACAACCATATGGAAAAAGGATATTACAGGTAATTAATATATTTTTGGTGATAAACATTTATCCTTAAATGAAATAATTTAACCTTTTATAGTACCTTACAGTAAGTGCTTACCTGTTTCCAATAACAAAGCAGTCATGAAAAACGTAAGTCTGGGACTAGGACATACTAACACCACTTTTCTTACGGGGAGCTCTGTGGGGCAGACACCCTGCTATCACACACAGTATGCACCGCCTGATCTTCAGTCTCAGCTTAAGCCTCCTCAGAAAAATATCTCCTCATAAAAATGCATTTCACCATCACTCACCGCATATTATTTACACGGATGTGCAAACCCATTTTTGAGCAAAGACATCACAGTATAAGTAGTTTCTACAGCACATGCTTCGTTTTCGTTTGTCATGACCATGACCGATTTTACGTACGTGTCTGCCTCACTGCAGCAGCTCCTGTGACGCTGAGTGAACTCGAGCACCAGGAGCCTTTTGCGCCCATCGCTTCCAGGGACCACATGCCAAAGGCAACAGCTTATTGCAGGTTACGGCCAATGCTAAGTGACAGCCCCCCACGCAGGGAAGCAAATCCTAAATAGAATATTCTCCCCTTGATTTGTGCTGGGAAGGCAAGAGGGAGGAGTACCCGCAGCTTTCTCACACTGTGATCAAAAAGGTGCCAAACGGGAAGCTGGAAGGACTGGGCAAACCCACCGCACGCCGATGGCAGGGCAGCGTGCACGGGGACAGGGCGCACGCTCCCTGCCTCTGCTCACCCTAAAAAACAGTCTGGGTTGGCTTAACACAGTCACTTCTTCCCCACAAGACTGAACAAGGCATCAAAGGTGGCACAAAGGTGGCACGTGCTGTACCTGTGCTCTTCCCAAATGAAGAAGTTCACTGAAAACCTCCATGCCAATTTAAGTAGCACAACAAACAAACAAAAAAAAATGTGAATAAGCAAAGGCAATTAGCTAATTAGCGATTAAACAAAGCCGTGCCTGTCACTGTGCTGGCAGGGGTGTTGTAGCGGGTGCCATCCCTTTCATCCAGAGTCACAGCTGGTGACAGCACAGCAACACCCCCCAGGCGCCCTGCGGCTGGCTGGTACCGGTGCCTGCCAGCCTGGCCACCAGCCCCAGAGGACTCCGCGCCGTCTCTGGAGGGACGTCCATCACACCAAAGAGAGCAGCACATGCGATTTGGTGCCCTGGGGGCACGCTGCTGGCTGCCAGCACTTCTCCACAGGAAACCTTGCTGTTTGCCAAAGGCTTGCTTGCTCAGAATCCCTCGCTGAAATTTTGCTGTGAATCTTTCTAAAGCATTTGCCCCAAAACCGCCACGTGCTGCAGGCTCCTTGCCGCACACCCCGAGAACGCATCCTACAGAAGTTACTTCATCCCTGGCCTCCCCTGTGTTCAAACACTCCATCGCCTGGACCCTTACTGCTCTCCTACCGCTCACAGCCAAGCAGGTTCATTAATGTTAATTAATGACTGCTTGTGTTTCATATTAAAATCACCGGTTCTGAGCTCTGAGACACAAAGAAGTTTCCATACATCACCAGCTTCAAAGCAATTGTCTCTATGGGTGCACTCCTCGGCCATAGTGGGGTAACTGTGGAAATCACCCCTCAGGGAAGAGGGGAAAAACTACCTCATGTTGACCTTGGGGGCAGATTGCACCCTCAGAGAGCTACCTACCAGCTCCTCACGGGTTACAACGCTCAGCCTCTCAACAAATTATACAAAATGACCCTCTGGTCAGCAGGGCTATGTGATTAATCCCACAAGCCATACTAAAAGGTACAAGAAATGTCCGACTTTCATGAAGCTACAAGGTGGGTGCATATACCAACAGCCCTACCAGGTCTAGAAGGTTAATCAATATCGCTCACTTCATAAAGTCTGGAATTATTCCACTAAGTATATTTCACACTCAATATATTATATTATTTCTGTGCCTCCAAGGGAAAGCTATTTTAAAAAAAAAAATAAAGGAAACATTTCAAATAGGGTAAACAGCTCTTCCCAGATTTTGAATATTGTTTACACTGAAAACTAAAATGCAATTGTAAAACCAATCCTGATCTTGGCCATCCTTCCTCAGGCAAAATTCCTCCTGGAGGCACCAGGAGTTTTATCTCGGTCACTGATTCTTGGATTATGGCTTAACTTGGTAACGTTTGCTTCTCAGTTCCTCCAGGACATCTGCTCCAGTACAGACAGACGGCCCAGTAGCCAGTCTTCCCCACTGCTTAAACCTCATCTCAAAGTCTTGCGGTGGCCAACCCAGCCACGCTGCAGACCAAGGGGAGATGCCCCAGGGGCAGTGCTGGGATGGGAGAGGGCAGCTCCCATGGCCGAGCCGGGCACACGGCGGGTGCTCAGGGCAAACCAGCACTATCCCCCTGAGCAATCTCCACTCGCCTCCTTCCCTTCCCTAAGGAGCATCCAGAGCCCAGAAGCCCCTGTCCCACCACAGCCCCCCACAAGGCACCCCCAGCTCTGCTGCAGCCGCATGGGGCCGCAGTGAGAGGTACAGACTCACAGCAGGTTTCTCCTACCTGCCACTTAGGTCCCTCCAAATCTCATTTCATTGTATTAATCACTAACGATGATTTATAAAATGCACTCACTGGAGGCAGACGGGATTTTAAGGATCCTGCATCCCACAGCTAATGGATCATTCACTCCCCAGAGACCCTCTACAGCTTCTCTCCACAAAGTTAAACAAACTTTGGAGCAAGTTTTCTCACAGCCAGCTATGTGACTCACTCAAATCAGCAGCAGCTTCACGAGTATGTGCAAGGGGACTGGTTTGGGTTTTAAGGTTTTTGAATGGGTCTGCTTTATCCCATGGAAGCCTAAAACATTTTATCTGAAGACAGGGACAAACAAACTCCTTAACAGATGGGAAGAGTTCCTTAAATATTAAGTAATTAAGCACACTCAGCACATGCTGGCTCCTAAAGGAAATTGTTTTGAAGAGATAAGGCACTCTATAAATTGAGATTTGCGGTTAACCAAAAATCTGCCATTTCAACTTTTGCTCACAAGCCTAATCTCATAAATTGCTACATGAAAAACAGAGGCATAAGGAGCATTGCATGACTTACTAAATTATCAGATTGAGGTTTTTCTTAAGCTTCCATCCCTGTATTCTTCCATTTTTCTGCAGCTGGCTAAGGTTTAACAGGCAAGTAAATCAAGGCATTTCGATGTGAAATTGCCTTCCCGTGCTTGCCTTGCTTCCAATTCCAGTAAGCACTATCAGCAGGGGAAAGGAAACAGCTTTTCTCTGCCATAGCTCTTCCAGGGAAGCCAAGCTAGAGCCTTGAGTTTCCTCAGATTTATGAATACATCATTGGCCACCCATCATGATGTCCAAGACGACCATCTTCAGCAAGACAAAACGCAGCTGAGGCCTGCAGCAGTAAGACAAGAACCGCAAAGCGGCGAGCTGCCGCAGCTTACCATTGCTCCTTCACTCTTACTTCGTGCAACTTCTCGCTGCAGCCGAGCCACAGACAGCTTCTCCCTACGGAAAGAAAAGCGTGTGAATAGCAGTTCATTTTTCACAGGTGGAGAGAACGCACCGCTTCCTCGCCGGGGCGGCATTCCTGCACATCGCTGGGGCAACCCTCTCGGCAGGTCCTGCTCTCCCCGCCACGCTTCTCTGCAATATTTAGCAGCGGCATTATTGTTTCATTTTGCGGCCGTTTGACAGAGCTGTCAATAAATCAACTGAATCTAAACATCATTTGCTCCATTCAAACAACACAGTAGCTCATCACGCCGGCAATATGGAACAGACCAGGCAAACCAGACTGCGTTACTTATTTTCCTACGGCCTTGTGCATCAGCTTTATTCCACACAACATTAACACAAGTCGGAAGGTGGTTAGATCATCAGTAAATGTACGCATAAAAATGAAATTTAAAAAAAAAAAAAAATCTATTTTATTCCTAAACACACTGTGCTGCATTTCACAACTACTGAATTATTGTTATTTTTTAATTAGCCTTTTTTCATCCTTAGCCAAATGTTTGGCTTGGCTCAAGTAGCAATTAATTTGCTTAATTAAGGATTTGGCGATCACAACACACTTTCACCTGAAAAGTTGTAAGAAAGGAATGAAAGTAGGGTTTTTAGTGTAAGTAGAAAGGAAAGAGATTTTCACAGTGTAGGGACTGGGAAAATGTAGCACGCACCAAGCATGTGAACCACAAAACCCAGCCAGTGGAAGGTGGTGCAGGAACGGACCAGTGCTGGAGGGGTATGGGAAGAGAGGAATTTGCTCGGGAAGTTCAGCAAAGCAGAAAATACTTTACAGAACAAGTGGGACTTAAGGAACCTACCATAATTTTTTAAAGAAAAAGAAGGACCCTTTTTCAAGTAGGCTATTTTTAAAGAATATCCATTTTTGAAAGCACCCTGCAGAAACGTCAGAGGAATTTATCAGCACATGAAGAATTTATCAGTACACAGCGAAACGTAAAATCTGCAGATGAATAAATTATTTACAAAAGATGATTGGCTTTGAAAACTTCCAGCAAAAGGATTTTAAAATCACAATATACCCATTATAAAGTTCAACATTTTCCATTTACTTGTGCTTTGCCCAGAAGTCCTGCTTGGTCTGATTGCAAGGAAAGACCTGAACCATCCCAGTGCAGCATCCTGGCCATTACTGGGACATTTAAAATCTCTGCGCCAGTGACTACTTAGCTTAATGTAAATGTAAGAGTGCCGACGGCTCAGGGCTGCGGAGGGAGGGCAGCGGGCAGGCGGCGCACAGTGACGCCATTTGAAAGCCGTGAAAACCCGCCTCGCATCACCCACAAAGGGCTCCAGCCACACTGCTCGGCCTTCCTGAGACATTCCAAGTTCAGGAAAGTTCCTGCTACACACTGCAGTGACGTATGAAGTCTTGAAAGCACAGAGTGACATCTCCCAGCTCTCTCGCCACAGAGAAGAGCAGGGCCCCAAAAACCTTCAGAGGTGCCCAGACGGGGGTGAGGGAGGACTCAGCAGCCGATGACCTCCCTGGGCTCTGTAGCCACTCTTGTCATTGACTGGGTCACTCTCAACCAGCATGAAAAGCTAAACGCTCTATGGTATTTTATTCCTGATCTTGCAATAAAAGTAGCCTTTCAGCCATTTCTCAGGAACCATTTCTGCTGAGGAAGAACGAGCTGTCAGCTCTCGCGTCACTCAGCCACAGCTCAACATAGGCCTGGGTCACCAAGCCAGCCCCCCCTCTCCACTGCAGAAGACGACGTGGCCAAGTCCAACCACAACAGTCTCCTAAACAGTCACCTGCCCCCACGTGCTCGCTGAACCTCCACAACACTCCCGGCGCAGCTGGCTGATGGTACCCGGCAAGCAGATGAATCAGGTGAATCCCAGGCATTGCTAATTAATATCATGATTTGTTAACACAGACGGCGTTGAAATCACTGAACATTGGCACCACCTAAAGACGATGCAGCCACAGCCCTGTGGAAGTTGCATTTGTCTTACTCCAGCATGGCATCCAGATCCTCTTTTATGCACCTGAAAAATTACTGAAAATGGAGAAGTGGCATCAGTACAGCATTGAAAGTCTTAACACATCCCAAAAACAGCCTCTAAAAGACACGTACTGCCCTCCCTCTTCCTTGCTTGGCCACTACCACGGGCAAATTACAAATCTGGTCAATCCTATTTTAAGAACTTTGTTCATCTGCTGGAAATAGCCCGCTGCACTTTTGCACCGCTTCAGTGCCCTAATACATTTTAGTGGAAAAAGCGAGGATATCCTTTGAGGGGGGTTTGACTTTTTAATCACAAAACAAATGCCTAATGATATTTGATTAAAAGATGGGGGGGTGAGGGGAAATATAAACAAACCAACCACCCCACAAACCGCTCCTCCATGCGCTTCCTGCCAGTGGTCTGCAGAGATTCATTTAGTTATTCCTCCTACATGAGGAATACTCCTACTGTCCTCCCTGCGTGTTACCTCAAACACGGAATCACTTCCACATTTCTGGAATCTGGGAATTTTATCGGCGTAAATTCCATTTGACCTCCATCCACAAAGAGGGCTCCTCCTAACTCTTCCCCCTCTGGGTGAGGATCCTGGCTGAGGTTCAGAAAGGGCTTCCTTAATTTTCCCAGCGATGGAGAGCAAAGACTGGCATTCTCATACTGAGTTCATAATGTTGCCGCTATGAGAAGCAAACCCACTTTTCAATAGAAGAAGATAAAAAAGCAACCTGACTGTCATGTATGAGGAAAAAAAATGACAACAAGGGATACAGAAGAGCCAGCTGTTCCAATGGTGTCTAAAAATAAGTCAACTCTAAGGCAAGCAAACTCTGTGCTCCCACTTCAAATAGGCCCAGTGGGTCTTCTCCCTCCCTTTTCAGATAAGGTACACGACAAGAGAAGAAGGACCTTCACGTCTAAGCACAACCAAACAGACCTGCTGGTTACTACCCACCATCTCCGGCAGTTGCGATTAAGACAGCACCTTCAGCGACAGTTCTCAGCCCTCATTTTTTAGCACGATGTTACAATTGGATAAGCATTTTACTATGTCTGAGCTGCAAAAATAATAAGCTTTTAGCTGCTTTAGCCTTTCAGATGTTTCAAATGCAAAGAACATTTGACATGCAGCTTCAAAGTTAATCTTGTTTTTTTAATCTTTGCTTTTAAATAGGAAAAATCTGTAGCATTACTTTGTTGCTATATGGCTTTATTTATTTTTAATCAAGCGTGTTTCATCCCTATAGCATGATTAATTAACAAAGTTAATTAGCAGCTACAGCCAACCTGCAAGAAAACAAAATCTTCTCTGAGGATTTGAAAAATTAAAACATGTTCATTGAGAAGTTCTCATGTTTGCTTTTGGAAAAACACCAAATGATAAAAGGTTTACAAAAATGCTCTTTGAAAGCACAGTTTATGCTCTTAAGTTTGAATATTTGCATTGTAAGTGGCAAAATTCCCAGCCAAGGACTTTGCAAAGAGATAATTAAAGGAGCCAAACAAGGATTCAATTATATCCATTCCAGATGGAACCAAGCACACAAACATTCACTGTGTGGATGGAAGAAAGATACATTTCAACTCTCAATATTGCTAGTAGATTTTGCAGTAGCTTGTTGTAAAAAACAACAGTTTGAGGGAAAGCCCATTTAGTCCAAGAAAAATATCAATGTAATAAATAATCCTGCAAATTCTGAACTCTCCTTAAACTAAAATTTCTCCTTAAATTAAATTTTTTCCTTCAATCTCCCTTCCCATCAGTTCGACTCATTCAACTACCAGGCAAAAAAATCTGTATCATATGACAGCGACAGCTAACAGACACAGCTCAGGGCGTCACCAGAAAACCATGCTACCTGAACTTCTCCCAGCCCACGAGGATAAAGGAAGGAAAGTCAATGCAATCACAAGCCCCCACCTATCACACAGTTTTGAACAAATGCTGATACTGTTCCTGGTCTGGAACAGACACCCTCAGATCAAACAACGCAATAAAAGCTACACTAGATATGTGAAAGGCTCTTTTTCTTAGTTCTCCTTCTTTAGATTGCTAGCTTACATTGATACAACAAAACAAAAAAAAAAAAACCAACAAAAAACAACCTCTAGCAGTGAACTTCAGCTACCCAAATTCTGAAGTACATTTTCATTTTATTTTGAAACCTTAGACTCTTTCATTTTATTTTGAAACCTTAGACTCAGAAGCTCTTAGATACAGGGCTTTGCTTCTCCATCTAACACAGAAAGGTACTACTTAGAACAGCTTCTGGATAAAGTCATGAAATAAAGATTCCCTTAAAATGTGCTGAATTATCCCCATTTGCCAAGATCTCAGCCATGCAGAATCAGCATATACTTTGTGGTAAATAAAAATTTTAAAGTTTTGATTAAGAAAAATATTTTATAGCTGAAGGAAAAGGACATGACCCAAAGTCAGAAAGAATGGAAAAAGTCTTAACATCACCCAAAGGATAAGTTAATCCTTCAGTGAACCTTAATCCCCACGATCTACTGGGAAGACAGGGGCTGTATCAAACCCCGACGTTGTCTTTTCCTGTCTTGATCTCACACAGCAGCCCCACGACCTGCCAGCGCGTATCGACAGGCCTTGCATTTTCAATATCGACTCATGAAGATTTTAAACTTTTCCTATCTCCCTTTTCCTAAGTAAATTATTGCTTTCCTGCAAAAGGAATTAACAAGGACAAAATTGAATACTCATTTAATTGTTTCTCTAATTGCCTTTTTTTCCCATGAATAGGAAAGTGTTTTTTCCGTGTTTCATCCTTCCTTGGAAACTTTCACTTCAAAGTGATTTCATTTAGAAGTGGTCAGTTCTGTACCTTTCATTTTATAACAATCACTATTTGTAAAGCCAGAAAACAACCACTTGACCCATTGAAAAAGTCAAGCTTTAAAAATACACCTTTAACTTTTGTTTTATTTTTGGTGGCTGTGTCCAACCAGAGTGGCCGAGCTGCCTACTCCCTCTGCAGGCTGCTTTGGAGCACAGAATTTCCCAGTTTCCTGCTCCACACTGTTGCTGTGAGATTCAGAAGGTGAATGAATACTTTGTTCGTGCGGGAAAAAGAAACAGAAAAATGACACAGACTCGGGAACTGAATTTGCAAGGCATCCCTAACCATTGTGCCTTGGAATCACTGCTTATTTATACTAAAATTATTTCTCTATAACTCCCCCCCCTCTCATATCATCACTTGTAGCCATGGCATTGTTTTTCAAATGAACCAGAAAAATCACCACTAAAATCCATTAAACTCATTTTCCAGCACGGTGCAAACACCCCGGGGCAGGGCACCAGGCTGTGCAGAGAGCCACAAACCCAGCTTCCTCCCGCTCCTGGTTTTCCAGGGAGGTTTCCCATCCGAACGCTGACCAGGCTTGACCCCATCGAGCCTATGAGATCTGACAGGGGAACAGCCGAGGGTGGAACGGCTGCGGTGAACGAACGCGCCTCTTTCAGCTCCCATTGCGATCGCAGTGGTCGGCGATGCTGCAGCCGTCCCTCCCGCTGAAGATCACGTACAACGAAGGTGCTTGGTGCTTTACAAACCTCAGCAGCGCGCACGTTTTGAAACCGGTCTTTCGGAGTCGCGACGGCTTAACTAGATCTGGCAATAAAAGAGTCATCTCGCAAAGAAATATTCATTGCAAATTTAAAGCTGAGCCAAGTACAAGTTTTATTTAATTATTTTTACAGTAATTGCAAAGGCTGGAGTTACAACATTGGAAGTACTAATGCTGTCAAGCAGAAGCAGAATAGATAGGATGAGCCACCAGCACAGCACAGGCTCCTATTTATTGCTAATTTATTTGTAATAAAAGATAAGCATACAGAAGACAAAATTTACATTAAACTTCTTTTCTACAAGACATGATACTGCCAAACCCAGACAAGCAAAAGAGGTAGTAACTTACTTAAACTCTATTTTCTTCTGGTGACACTAACAGTAGGGGAAAAAAAAAAACCCAACAAACCACAATTACAATGATAATCTAAAATAGGTATCAGCAATCCCCAGGGGCTCTGACCAATTTCCAGGATTTTAATGTATATGAAATATGAAGTGGAAGTTAAAGACGACCATCTAGTTACTTTCCAGAAGCATCCACACAAGACACCAAACACAAAAGAAAAACCATGGGAGAAGACGGCGGGGGCAGCGCAGTGCTGAGTCCCGCGCTCTGGTCAGGGAGGAGAAGAGAGGAACGCAGTGGCCAAGCCCTCATTGTAAAAGCAAAAAAGGTTGCCTTTGGCTAGGAAAGGACGGCAGAGCCACGGCAGAGAAATGGGGAAAGGCAAGGTTATCGGGAGTCCACGGCAGACTATCACGGGATGTGTTCATGACAAACGGCTCGCTCAGCACTGGCACGGCAGCCGGGCTCGGCTGGGCACTCGACCACGGTAATTGTCCCGCCCTAAGCACGTGCAAGGGGACGGACAGTGATGCATTTTCAACAGAAGCATCATCTCTCACATTGGCAATCTTTATTATTTAATTGACACTTATTGTTTTCAACACTGAAATTATGGGTGCAAGACTGCACACTGTAATGATTCACTGATAGTTCAGACACTTCAAATATATCTATTTTTTAATGTTGGGTTGTCTCCTTCCAATATTAGTGCTGACTCCACAACACAGCCCCCCTCTCAAATTCTGCCTATATTTGGGCCAACAGTATCAGACATAGTTAGGAAGGTCAAGACTCTTTTTGAAGAGTTTTTAACTTTAAAATGTTGGGGTTTTTTTTATTCTCGAGCTTTGAGAACGTTTTTAACCATTATAATGTAGAAAAACCAGCAAGTGAAGAGAAAAATATTTTTGAATAGAGACCTTGAAATAATGTTCGTTAGTAACCACTAAATAATTGGAATGACAATAAACAGAGCCACCAACCCCCCTTTCAGTTCCTTGACAAGACACGGAGACGGTACCAACCATCACAATCAATGCAGTTTCCTGATTAAGAAAAAAAAAAACAGGCAAAAGAGTGATTCTTTCCCCATGATGCACGCATTCAGTTGTAGTATAAAAGATTAATATCTGTATGACACAACACCAAATCATCAGGATAATTATGAATTATACCAAGCAATCATTTTACAAGTCTCCTGGAACATCTCACTTATGACCATTATTCATGAGAACGCATTCAGTTGCAATTTTTTTTCAGATAGATTACTCTGAAGCCTCTCTTTTGGATGAGATTCCAGGTGAAAGAACATCATGAGTAGGGAAAAAAAGCTGATATTTTATGAAACACAAAAATGTGAGGAAAAAAAAATTCCTATCAATTTCTAAAGTCTGTGGATAGTAATGAGATATACTTACAGATTTATTTTAAAAATCAGCCCAAGGACAAAATAGTGAACTGCAGCAGGCAAGAGTTACACTTGGCTGTCAACTTTAACGCAGCACCAACTATGAAACTTCAAACACGCAAGTGCCAAGAAACAGCAAGTAAACAGCACTACAGTATTGAACTCTGACATCTAGAGCACAGTTTTTCCCACTGTAAAGGGGAAAGCATTATGTAAACCTTGCATTTATCGAAAAGCACAGTTAAGGTTTTAGCAGGACCAAACTGTGCAGATCTGCTCCTTGTTTAAACCTATTGACTTAACACATCCTATAAACTACAGAAATACACTACTACAAACAAACGAGCACAGGATCTGACTCACAAAATATTTTACTACTAAAAGTGGTACATTAACCATAAACCTCATTGCCTCTGCTCTGCAATCCACACCATAATATACCCAGCAAAAGCAAGCTGACAAATTCAGCACTGTTGTAGTTTGGAATTTCTTGACATAAATGACTGATTTATCAATTTTAATGTTACATTAACAGTAATATTTGTATTTAATGCTGTATTATTTCTGCTGATGAGCCGCAAGCCAAGAAGCATACAGTGAGAATTTGTATGATTAGGCAAGCTGCCAAGTTCTCAAAGAGTTATCATCATGGAAAATCTCAATGTTCAACAAAAAAAACAAAACCAAAACCAACACATAAAGCACTAATGGAAGTCAGTCTTGAATATTAATTCAGCAAGAGAAATTTTTAATTAGACTACAGGCAGCTCTTGCACACAGACCCCCCATCACTGCCCCATAACGGTTGGGCCCAGGGAAGACAGGCACCAGTTTAAGCCACCACACTTTACCCCCTCTTTTTTTCCAACACACACAACTGCCACTCTTCATTTCACATGCCTACAAGATGCTTTATTGGTCCGGATCCCCAAATACACCTGCTGTTACTGCTGGAGACACCGAAGCCAGTGATGTTTGGCTGTTCAGCAGAGCTGACGCGGGCCTGGCAACGCAGCAGTCGCCAACCCAAGGAAGATGCTACGACAGCAGATGCTGCTTTCAAAACAGTCAGATTTTGACTTCTGTAACTTGGTGAAATTTAAAGTAACAGCACTGATGTAAATATAGCCATACTCTCTAGAAAGCCAACAAAAGTTGGTTGGGTTTTGTTTTTTTTTTTTTTTTTTTTTTTGTGGACATTCAAGAAAGAAGAGATACAGCATGGACTAGTAAGAAACCACTTTGTCTAACAGTACTTTTCACATCTTGCTGTTCTTCAGCGCGTCATCCAGCATTTCTACTCTTCTCTAGATTTCAAACCAGGGTTGTACACTGCATTCCCATCAGGGAAGCTGTAGCTGTTTCTCCTCCGTTTAACTGCTCCTAGAAGTGCCTTTCAGGTTGTGAGTATATAACTTCTTCCTTCGTGTTTTGCTGTTCATTTTTAAGCTGGGTCAAGCCATTCTTTAGACTAGATGGAGTCTCAGTTCTTGTATTTCTGGTTGGGGAGATCCCTACAGCATAAGGATTTATACTAATGTAATTGCATTGTTTACTGCTGTTAGTTTTTGGAAATATTTTTGAAATATCTGGAATCCAGAAGATGCCTTCTGATATATTAAGAATTCTCTGGATTGTGACCTGGACAGAATTAGCTGTGAATCCTGAGCCACCTCAGCCACTTCTAGCAGAAGAGAAGTCCTTTTCTTCCACTAAGCCTGATCTTAAGAAGACCTTGAAAAAAGAAAAACAAAGGAAGAAACAAGCAAACAAGGTTTTCTTTTTGCAAAGGACTTGGAAGTAGAGCTAACAAATCCCCCAATCACTAGTTGCTCATATATCTCTTTTCCCTGGAGATTTGTCACATGGAGATGATGTGCTGTGGAAATTCTTCTGAAAGGGTATGCATTTCCCTAAAGGATTTTTAATGAGAATTTATTGCTCATGAAAGATTCAGGATTGGCAGCACTTCAGTCTTCAGTTAATGATCTTTGTTTATTAACATAAAATGCATCACGCTTAACAGGAGTGTAACTTTCCCAACCAATGCATCAAAGCACAAAAAGAATTCTCACTCCTTCAGTCTCATCCCCTGAGGCTGACTGAGAGGGTGCCAGCTGAAATGTATATGGTTGTCCTCTCGGAAAATGCAGTCAGAACCCTTGTTTCACATAAGGTTGGAAATTGTGGAAACATTTATTCATAACCAAAATTACTCAGACATAAATTAACAGTGAGAAATGGCAGCAGACTGACATCATTTCTTATATTCCATTCGTGCAAACCTTTTATCAGTATCAGAAGACCTTTGCTTAGTCCTAACCTTCACAGCTCTTCAATTCCATGGGTAACGTTAATGCAAAGTGCTGATTCCACATGCTGTTAGTAAATCACCACTTTTTGAGACTCATTAAATTTGCAAGAGTGTGATGAAGGCTGTAGACAACTGGGTCTGCAAACCAGAGATCCCAGAAACACACCACTGTGACATCTCCTGTATTTCTATGGAAATAAAATGGCAGAAGTGCATTTCTTCAAGGAAAGAAGGAGGGAAAAAAAAAAAAAAAAAAGAACCACCAAATGCAAAACTGAAGAAAAATGGGGTGTAAGGCACAAAACCCAAATACATTGTTTAAGACATTAAGCCTAACACTGCTTTAAACACTAAGCTCAACCAAAATCTTAGATCCCACTGCTTTCTTCATAACCAGCTTTCCTTCTTCTCTGCCCCAGTGGTTCATTCAGCTCTGGTTTGTTTCCAAGAACATTTAGAAAGATTTTCTCCCTGTTCTTTACAAATCTTTTCAGTTTTGTCCTTACAATTCAAAGAGGATAACTGATTTTTCTTCATTACTGGTTGACCTCTTACCTCCTTTGTTCCCAGATCATAACACATTCCTAGTATTCTTTGTAACCTTTATTTTTTGGGGGGTGTTACACAGTGTGATGTACTTTTTATCCATCCAGAAAGCCCACAGGATCAAGATTTCTGTTTTTCTTAACAGGCTGCACTTACAAATACCATGTCTTTTCTCTCTCCCAGTCACATTTATTGCACGCTCTGTAACTTTACAGTCATCACTCATGTCCTGTTGTAACTGAACATCAGAACACCTTGGAAAAAACCAACCAACCATTTTTTTTTTTGAACAAAGAAGAAAATCAAGGTGATTTTATCCTGTTTCACTCACTGGACTTCTTTCTTTCTTGACTTTTTTCCTTTATGTAATTGTTCAATATTTTTAAGTATTCTGACACAAATTGCTAGGAACTCTGCAATGACCTTTCACTCAAAGAGAAAACACAAAAAGAGAATAAAAGTTGTTCAGAAAGATTTATTTTCTTTACTGCTTAAAGTTTTTGTTGTTTCTTGCAATTTCATTTTGCACCCTCAATAATAACTCTTCTATTAAGACCTAGAAATAATGTTCAGCCATGGGGACACACTTCTGCTGGGGACTGTCTCCAGTTTAAGGCCAGAGGCAAAGACAACTCAGAGTAGCATTTTGTGTTGCAACCCACCTTTCCCTTCCTCTACCAACTCACCCAAGAGATGAGAGAATTTCTTCTCACATCATTTTACAGGAAAGCAAAAAAAAAACCCTGAACAGTGAGATGTCATAAAGACCTTTGGGTACAGGAGAACAGCAGCACCAGTTTCCATGAGTACTCACCTGTGTGCCGTGAGCCTGAGCATTTAGGATTGCTGAGCAGTAACACAAAGTACTTTGTGATCAGGAAACCATCAGAATGGGTCAAAACATATGCCAAACCAGTCTATCAGATGTAGAGAGAGAGAGAGAGAGAGAGATGCTTTCTATGTAAGGGAAAATAATACGCATAGAATCACAGAATGGTTTGGGTTGGAAGGGACCTTCAAAGCCCATCCAGTCCAACCCCCCTGCCAGGAGCAGGGACATCTCCAACCAGATCAGGTTGCTCAGAGCCCCGTCCAACCTGGCCTGGAACGTTTCCAGGGATGGGGCATCCACCACCTCTCTGGGCAACCTGTGCCAGTGTTTTACAATCCTCATTGTAAAACATTCTTTCCTAATATCTAATCTAAATCTACCTCCCTGTATTTTAAAACCATTACCTCCCATCATGATACACACAGGAGGCTGTTGGTGCCAACAAGAAGTAGCAAAAGGAGTGGAGTTAAAACTATATGAACACACACAAGACAAGGAATGATTTTTTTTAAAGATACACTTTGAAGAAACAACCAACAGGATGGAAAAAAGGCTACTGAAACAACAGAAGTGTGGTTTGCAGCAGGCAATTTAACAATTTTCAGCATATATGGTTGGTACCATATATGCTGAAAGACACGTAATATTTGCAATATTTTCCAATGCTGTGAAATCAGCTATTCAGTTTCACATGTGTGCATCCATGATCTCCACTATCAAAAGCATTAGTGCATCAACTCAATCATTTTAACTTCTATTGCAGTTCTGGGAAAACAATTAAACCAATTATGAAAATAATTTCAGATGTCCATCCATTTTTCACGATTCTGAAAGCCAAAAGCACGTTTCACAGTTAAAGGACATTTCAGGTAAACTCTGCCAAAATAATCTTTTGTAAAATCATCCACTTTTACTAAAAATGTAAAATGGATGATCTCTACTTTAAGAGCAACGGGTCATTTAATGACGTGCGACAGGTGGTTCCTGGGCCACCAAACTGCCACCAGTACCAACAGTTCGCTCACGGCACGCGTTTAGCATCACTGCAAACCCTGGAGGAGCCTTTTGACAGGACTCCCAGGAAGTGACAGATAAAATAAAAGAAATTATTCTTTTCTGAGAGCATTTCTCAAATGTCTACATGAGCTATGTTTTGGATGTACTGACAGACAGCAATTGCCACCTAGATTTTAGACTCAGGAACGTGATCCTGTTTATTGACTCCACAGACTTGGAGAGAGATGGTAATACAGACTTTTCTATAAATCTCTGTGAAATTCAGTAACCTACTGGTTTTGTGAGGAGAAAATAAAGTAGGGAAGTGAATAATAGGGATTTTCTTTTTTAAGTGATGCCATAACAAATTTCCTTGGAAAAGTTGGAAGCCCAGCAGTTTATCTCAGTCCTCCCCTAGGCTAAGGAACATGCTTCAGTACGCCTTAAACAAAATAATGTTCTCCAAACCACGTCTCACTATGCTAGAAAGAAAAAAAAAACAAAACAAAACAAAAAAAAAACAGTATGGTGAAAATCACTTTGAAGTATCCTTCAGTAATCTGACACACAAATTCATATTCATGCAGCCTTGTAGCGATAAAATCAGTTCCATGCTAATGATATAATTGTTTCTTCTATCACTCTGTCTGCAAAAGAGGACTAGATAAAGTCAAAGGCAATGGCCTCTGGCTGATTATGTGTTTTGACAAATTAGATGATTAACTGGCACCTCAAACTCGAGCTTCGTTGTCTCAGCAGACCTAAAAGAAGAGGAGACTTGCTGTCCACAGGACAGGGATCTGCAGGGACCCCAGCCCAGACTGATAGAGGCACTCAGAGCACTATTTGTACTGAGCCAAACAGTGCCGGCATGCACACAGGCTGATTTTAATATAGAAATTATAGTTGTCACTTTAACTAATGGACACAGCGTATGGTAATATATGCACAATGCTTTCCAACATGTTCAAGTCGAGATGGAGAAACTAAGTTATCAATGACAGTTTTACCACATTATATACCAGTCTAAGACTTAATAACACTGAAAATGAAATCCAGAGCACATCAGACATATTAGTGGAGCAATGCCAGTATTTGTGTGTGTATTTATGAAGCCATTTAAATTCACATATAGTCCAATCACAACCTCAGGGGTTTCCTAGGAATGGAACAGAGAAGACAGAATAGCGATGGGCACAAGATCCACCTGTGTCCCTCAAGTTGTTTTATGGAGCTTGGTTAAAAAAAACCCTCACGTGTTGTGACTTGAACCTGCTTCAGTATATCTTTAAAACCTGCTCTCTAAATGTTAAATGAAAAAAAACAATATCAGATGAAACTTGGGTACTCTCTATCCTTTTCAGCTTGTACAGCTCAACAAAGTTGGGCCAGAACTGTCACTCAGAACTTTTCCAATTATTCATGATGTGACAGAAGGCACACTTCACTATTATGAAAAAGTGTACTGCCATCACCATACAAGTACACATAATCTAAAAAAAAAAAAAAACCCAAAAACCTTTTTCTGCTTAAAATCTGAATCAGGGAAGCAAACATCTTCAAGAAACCTCAGACAAATGGGGCATTTTATATTATTTTCCCCAAAGACATCAGCCAGATCTGCTTTGTGAATGAGGCGAGCTTCTCAAAGCTCAAACAGCATCAACTTCCATGGAAGTCCAACTTTAGCAAACAAAAGAAGTATTCAAAAGATAGAGGTGAATAAGGATTAAGATATGTTAATGTTCAGGCATTTGCAAACATCTAAATGTATATCAAGAAATACTTAAAATATTAACTGTCTGAAGTATTAAAATGGAAAGGTTTTCAGCAGCTCAAGTGTCAATCAGACACTTAGGCAAATATACATTCCTCCAGTTTCCACAACAAATAGTATGTTTTGAAAACAATTTAGTGTTTCAATAAAGCTCCTTGCCATTTTTCACAGCAGAAAGATTCCAGCATTATATCTGGGTAACGAACTGTACTCTGAAATGACTTATTACAGCCATCACCAGAGCCAGCTACATCATCTTCAGCAGGAAGCAAAATAAAAATCACACACAATGCTCACGTAGCACCTCCACAAGTATTACCTCATTTACAGAATCGGGGAAAAAGTCCATTTCAAATCAAGGTATTGATTATTTTAAAATTTAATTCCCCAGTCAAAAGCTATAACTAGAAAATAAATCCAGCAGAGGGCATTTGCCAATTAAGTAAGTGAGCGTAATCTTCATTTTAAGTTACTTTGATATTCGAGATCATAAAACTAGAACCACACTTTAAGTACCGTGTTAACAGAGAAGGAAGAAAGCCATATATAAAACTGGTGATCAGCTCCGTAGATAAAGCTCCTGCGTCATTACATGGCCATGCCTTTAGCTTATATGAGATCAAAGCGGCAGACAGAAAATACATGTATGGGCATTTTGAATCTTTGTTCCTTGAGCCTAAGGTACACATTTACCTTGGATTCAAAGGATCGCAATGAGGCTGCAATAAGCACCTTCGTTAACATCCACCACCAATAATTAGCATTTTCTTGGAGAAAGCCAACCGAAGCAATCTCCTCAATACCTAGGGTTCATTAGCAAAACTGTAACAGTGGCTCTTCTTAACAGTGTTTTACCTAAGGGCAAAAGCAACTGAAATCACTTTTATATACAGAATGTATGTTATTAATGGTCTAAGCCACCATACAGGTGTTCAGAGCTTTTCAGAACTCAGGGGATCAATATCTAAGACGTTTGCATTCACTTTCCTTTCTGAAAGTCCCCGAAGTGGAACAGAATAGCTTCTCCTTTTTCATCATGCTGCAAGAACAAGCATATTTTGATATGTTAAGATATTTCTATGCTGACATATTTTTCTTAACCTCCAAATGACAGACAAAACTAATTAAGACAATATCTTGTTATCTCGAGGACATGTTAAGGATTTTTTTAGTGAAGCAGAAAAAACCCATATGTTTTTAGATTGCATATTATTTCTTACTATAAACCCAGTACCTGCTCATTACTGCACATCCCATAAAAACAGTTTTCAGAGGTGGCGCTGAAAGCTGTTATCATCTAATTTCACATGGAAATGAAATGCTAGGATATCATTCTGCACAAATACCCACATATTCACCCCTTCATTAAACACGGTGGTGGGAACGCGTGACCAAGACACAAAAGGTCCTGCTTTGCCCTGCTGCTGGCTCGGGCAGTCAGGTAAGGCTCTGCATCAGCAGCTCTTCCCTGGCCTCTGATGATGCTCCCGCAGCATCAATACAACATCCCAGTGTGTTAGATGATTACACAGCTACCTGCTAAATTCAAAATTATTTCAGTCAGCACACTCCTGCTTCTTTTGCAATCTCAGATGTAAAAAGATAAACTCTCAAGGTACTGAGAGTACTGTCGTGCAAAAACATTATGAAAAAAATTACCTATTTATAGACAGTACTCCTGTATGCACCAATAAAAATTACAGCTTTACCTAAAAATCCAAAGCCTCAAATCTCTCTGAATATCAAGTGACAAATAGAGAAAACTACTTATTTTCTAGACAGGCACTGAATAATTTCTATTTCCCCCTAGATACAGGTCACATTTAGAAGGCTTCCCACAGCTGTATTCTCTTTAAAAACAGCGATACCTTTTGGAACTGCAAAACTTACAATAAAACAACAACAAACAACTTTCATTTTATGAGGAAAATGTTTCTAAGTAAATGCACGCGAGTACCTCATAGTGTCAAAGGTATTAATGAAGAAAAGTATTTAAAACCCTCGAAGACTATGCCCATCATACCGAGCAGCAATTAAACGCTTTGCGCAGGCAGCCAGATGGCTGGCTCCAGCCAGCCCATTTCCACTGACACGTATTTAATCAGCTGAGTTACCCCAGACAAATCACCCGTCGGGATTTTTAAGAGACAGACCACGACGGAGCGGGACAGCTAGAGCTGGATCTGCAGGTTTAGAAATTACTTCAGGCCGGGGTTCACCAGCCCTGGGCAGGTCGCTGGCGGTGGGATTGGCCACGTTTCCCGGGCCAGGTGAACGATCTGGACACCGGATGGCAGCCGCAGCGGCTCAGCAGGACCCGCGGGACATTCCTGCGGCCTCAGCCGCAATCCTCCAGCTGGGCTATTAATTACCGCCCCGCAACCCAGCCGCTGGCCAAAAGCCTGCCATCCTTGAGGCTACAGCTCCAGTAGCCTTGGGCATATAAAAATCTCTTTGGCTAGTGCCTAGCTGGCCAGCCAAAAACCAGACAGGTAGAGCTTCACTAGACAGAATGGGAAGAAAATGCTCTCACTGCCACAAAGCAAAATGCCCCCCTGACCTTTCAGAGTTTTAGTTCATTTATGGCCTCTTTGGTAGAAGCCTTGAGCCACCATTGCACTCTGGATGGAGTTTTTCATTTTTAGGTTGTAAATCTGCTCCCTCCTCCACAGTCAGAGGATTTTCCCCGGAGTTCACCGGCCAGCCATCAGACGGCCACCCTGAAGGGCAGGGCCTTGCTTTCGCCTGCTTCACCGTGCTCTCTAACGCCCATGCTCTCTACACCTCCATTTTATCTCCTCCACACCCTCTGTTCTTCTAGTTCTCCAAAGCACGCTGGTTTCCACTAGTATTTTCACACTGCTGAAGCCAACAAGTTTTCCCCAATTCTAATGCAGATGTTCCAGGGACAGCTCTATGCAAACTCCGTTTGGCCCTGAAGTCCCTGATGACGGTCAGAGCCGTTCAGTGATGTCTGCGTACCGTCCCTACTCAGCACAGGAGAGGACAAACCTGGGGAGCGAGAGCTGACATGAAGACCTCCGGAGAGGTGAGAGCGTGGCGGCTGTTTGAGAGCGCGGTTACAGCAGCTGGACCTATAACCACAGAGAGCAGACAGCACTCTTTCCATTACTTTACATAGAGAGAATGAGAAAAGGTGTCATAAATTTACACAAATTGCTCAAACATTACGATCTGAGTACTTAAATACTTATTTCTGCCTCAGCGATCTACGGGAAATGTGCAGTTTGAGCTGGTAATACAATCACATGTTAATGACTCCCAGAACCAGCCCCAACTTCGGAACGGCGTGCCCTGAAGCCTCACCGCAGACCAAAATGAAGACATTACTTTTGCCAGCCTCAAGACATTCTCTCGTGCTCAACTTTCAACAATGCTTGTTTTCACACAACTTACTGCCATAGTATTTACTGCCCTTTTTATGCTCTGCTATACATAATAGGCACAAAAAAATGGTTTTTATTTTAAACCAGTGAAGGTTCAACAGCTTTTCTGACAGGTAGGAGGTTTTTTCTAATTTCAACTTTAAAAGGAATTAAAAATTTAGATCACAACTTCCAACATGAAGCAATGGTGAAAGTCAGTGCCAGGCTTGCTTATTCCCAGAAATAAAGTTCAGCAGTCTCAGGACCTCGTCTTTTCAGCATAGATTGCATTCTAGCATATCAGATGCTGCAGTAATGGGATTTTGTAAATTTGAAACACAGTCGTATTGTGTACATAAAGAAATCTCTTGATGTTTTACCTAGTTCAATGCTTTTTTTCATCATACGTACCCATCCATGCTCCCCCTGCTTTCAACATCTAATAACCAATACATCTGACAAAAATTAATTGTCTTGACAGCTTGCATAAAAACTATAAAGGTCCAAAGGAAAAATGCTGTGGCAGCATTTTCTTTCTCTGTAGGACAGTAGCTATGGAAACTATCTTTAGAGGCCAACTGGCCTTCATCCCAGTGCAACACAAAAAAAAAAAAAAAAAAAAAAAAAAAAAAAAAAAAAGCTACTTTTAGTGGGTTAGCCAGTGGCACCAGTCTTGATTGTCAACCTCTACAATGTTGCCGCATGTTAGCTAGGGCAAAATATTATTTGATTTTCTTGGGAGCAAAGCTGATAGGATATTACAGTACTGGGACAGACGTAGATAATACAGAGCCTTATGAACTGTGCTCATACTGATAATTACTATGATAACCTGTTACAAAGAACCCATAAAACATGTAAAACTAGACAGATATGTAAAATACCAATGTGCAAATTATCCATTTTCTTAATAGAAAATATTTTTTTAATTATTACGTTAGAAATACTTGCAACCAAAGAGGAAATCTCTAATCTTATGTCACATTTCACAAACTGAAACTCCTATCCTTTTGGAAGGGTTTTATCCCATATAGCCAGCCTGAACAAAAGATGTGATTTCTAATACAGTCTGACAAAATCCTTGTTTTTATGAGTGCTGAGAGATTATGAAGGATTTTTCCTTCAAAAGGTAAGACACAAATGAGTCAGGGGCTGCAAACACATGTGGCAACTTCCATCGCCAGCTACAGACAAGTTCCTACAGAACTGCAATCACAGGTCATTAACGAGGCTCTCAAACCTTTGAAGAAACAAGTTTTTCATCCAGCATGGTATTCAAAAAGTAGTGAAAGACTTCAATTATTAAGAAGCCTACCTGTAAGAATTGAAGTCAGAGTATACACACACCTCAAAAAAAACCAACAAAACAGAAACAAAACCAACCAAAACAAAAGAGGGCAAGTTTTCTAAGGGCAGAGAGAAATTTACTTCTGATTTGAATGGAAAGAGGGCGCAGTAACATAGGAGCTCTGCATGTGAAATATGGATCGGGGGGCTGGGGGGAAGAGGGCCACGCCATGCTTAGATCCCCTCGGTGCCACTGGTAAATCCACGCCGGACTAGAACTACGGGTTATATATTTCAGATCTAACAACAGACCTCGTTAATTTACCTGTTACCTTTATGTAGATTTATCAGCCTAAGATCACAGCAAAACACACCAGATGTATTTATTACATGCCTCACTGAGGTTTGATCCAGCTACTACTAAAAAAAACAGGTTATGTTTCAACTAACTTGGATCTGACTCAAAAAATGTGGTCCATGCTGCCATCATAAAAAAGAGATTAACAGAACTGAAAGGACAGACAATAGTGCTTATGTGCCTGACTTCTTTTCCCGTGTTAATCTCATAAGAGACACCCATGACCCAACGCCTTGTCTTGCTTACCGCCCTTAAGCCTATCACAGCTACACCACTGCCGAGTGAAGATGTTAAGGAGATTAATCCAGACTCTAAGTATTGCTATAAATATCTTTCTTAGAAAAGCCTTTACATGACAAGGGAGAGATAAACTCACATATTGATACATCCCAACCCATCCAACAGCCACCCTAGCACAAAACCCAAAATGAGCCAACAAAGTGCACAATAAACACCCAAGCGTGTTTTCACTACTCTATGAAGTAAATCCACCAGCGACCACTGCCGTAATTTCCAGTGCACCAACGAGTTACAGCATGAGCTTTTATCAAAATTGTTTTTAACTAGCTATGAAAAATTTTACCATCTCTTTGACACAAGAAGACAAGTCCCAGTAAAATAAAAGGTTTCTAGTATCTGTTAATACCACACTTGCTCTCCTCCACTTTTACAACTCGGTTTCCTCCCTCAGTGAAACACATGCTGTTGCAGATCCCAGCATCTTTCTCCACTCCTGCTTTCACACGAATCTCAAGACCTGACAGACTATTCCACAGCAATTTTTTTTTTTATTCCTTTACTTCTGACACTTTCCTAACACAGCTTTTCAAACTTAATAGAATATCCTTTTGGAGTTAAGTATTTTCTGCCTTTGACTAACTCCTGCAAAGCAGCAGTTCTCTTCCTGAATGCAACTTCGCCATTTTCTTTCAAGAGGAAGTAAAACAAAATCCAACAAGGCCATTTTCTTTCCTCTCACCTGCCAAGATAGTGCTGATCTCCCTGTCCCTCCTCTCACCCGTTCACGCCATCTGCCTAGGGTAAAACACCAGAACCAGTGTTCAACCCTCTGTGAGACTGGACTCCTCAGGAACCAAATCCTAGCTCCTCATTAGGGATCCATGAAGCTCCATAAATCCTAGCTCAAACCAGGAGCTCGAACAGGGAGTCCGGAGATGGAAACCTTGGGATGTTTTGGGATTTTCTGGTTTTCAGACATGGAGTCTGGACAGGTGCAGTCCACACTTACAAGTTAGGAGACATCAGGGCTCGTAGGTTCCTGTTACCTAGCAGTCAAATACAGACCCATAAGACACAATCCCAGCCACGGACAGTCTTAGCAGTTTTGAAGTAACTGTTCAGACATCTGTGAGAATCTTATGATAATGCCAGACTTTGAGAACAAACAGAAGTCTTGATTTCAAAAGAATCCTGCTCTCTGACCATTATTTTGTCATTTCCCCTTGTACTCTGCAGTCTACTTCTCCGGTCATTTGCTGACCTTTGTTTCACACCTACATTGTGAAGTTTTTGGGCCAGACATTCTTTCTGATCATATTTTTAATTTACTAGCGCACTTGCACTGGTAATGTAATATGCTGAGGGGCACTTTCTAGGTGAAAACTTGTCTTGTGTCAACATTTAAGGTCTTTAGCACACCATTCCTGATCTGGTCGATTCCCTCCCGCAGTTGTGCGCCAGGCTGACAACCAGAGTACCCCAGATACAACGCCGATGCAAGGTCACCAGCAGTTGACTCCTTGGTGCATGCTCAGGACCAGCCGCTAGTGCAACCTCTTGGGCCAACTGGGAGACAAAGCAGAGGTGTGGTCCTGGACCCACGAAGGATCGTAGCAAATAAACAAGTTGTTTTATTATTTGTGCCATGTCAGTTGATAATACCAATGCACCTACAGAGTCTTTGGCAAGGCCTCTACTACAGTGCCCATGCAAACATAAATACACTTAACGGGAGTAAGCTATTAAAAAAAAAAAAAAATCAAACCACAGCAGCATACTACAATACTGTAATCATTCATCTACATTACAAAACTCTGAAAATGATGACTGGATACTGATACCAACTTATTAATCTACAAGATGCAAGCTCTGGCAGTAGCAGTAAAGGCAATGTTACATGGGGGAGAACCCTGCAGTAAAACATTCAGCAAATTGTTCCCGTTTCATGAACTACAAATACCCATCTAGAGCTTAGACACCAGAAGCATTCCCAGCAGTCCCCCATGTGCTGTTTACGTGCAAAAATATTTTTATACGTGTGAAAGTTGGTATGTCAGATTCCCATTAACACCAACAGGAATGATTATAACCCAACCTCATTTTTGGTGGCCACCAGGAATCACTTTACTGCAGATGTCAAGAAGGCCAAGATGAGTATGGTTCCACTGGTAGCTTTGAGCTTTTCCCAGACTCAACAGAAAGATGTGTTTATAGCACAGGTTTGGCCTACATTCTCCTCTTACCGCATTTTACAAAGCTACGTTCTTATTCAGGACACAGCTGCCCTTCAAGGTCGCTGTAAGTCATCGAGGTCATCATTTTACAAACTGCAAGTTGGCATTTATACGTGAGACGAGGAACACAGGCTGGAACACAGAGATCCACAATGGGCATGGAGAAGAGGTACACAGGCAATTAATTCACAGAAAGGGAAAGGGAAAGAAATAACAGAAGTTCTGTAAAGGCCAACATCTATTGCCACAGAAGTGACTGCACCTGGGGCAATGAAACCTGAAGTTACGATTCTAAAGGCACGTAGCTCATCTTCAGAAAAAAAAAAGAATCACTCAGAATAAGGAAGCGGTATACTCACCCACAAGTAACTTTATTATCATCAAACAGACAATGGGATAAGGATTTTAGCTTCCTGTAGTGGCTTAGAACAACAACATGGGCGAAATCTTGGCACAGAGAAGAACTGAAAAGTCCAAAGGATTCAAGCAAACATACTCAGAGAACAGCTGCATTGTCTATTTAGAACAACACGGGCCACCAGGAGCCAAGAGCCTGTTTAAAGAGGTTTATACACAATGCAAGGAAAGCTATTAGAAGATGGAAAAAAGATGTACATGGAAAGCAACTGGTAAACGTTTGGCCCAGATACTCAGAACCACATGGATTTAAGAGAAATCCTAAGAGGAGAGACGTGGAAAAGAAGAATGTTTCTTTTTGTTCTTTCTCAGCATACAGCAGTGTTTAAAACTTTGTTTCTGTGATATATCAAACTCTTTTTCCACGTCTTGTTTTTTCCTTCCTGATCTTACTTGCATTCTGATTATTTCAAAGAATAATTTATGTTTCAGATGTGAACTGCCAGTGCACACACCACAGCAAAAGAGGTAGAAGTACTTGACTCTCCTTTATGAGCCATTAATTTTTGTATTTTAAAGATTCTCTCTGAAAAAAAAAACCTTCCCATTTTCATTTCAAGGGATAAGCACAGAAGAAAAATAAGTTCTCAAAGAACTAGAGAACTCCAAGGTCTGTGACTTTTAGAATAATTTTGCGTGTAGGAGTCTTGCTGGCAGAACGCTCAGTCTTTCTCTTAATGTTTCAATCATTTGAACATATTTTAAACAATTTTTTTTTTAATTCCATCCACATCAGCTTGGGACTGTATCTATCATCTACCAGGCTTCTGGTTGATGTTTTTTACCCAAATGTTATTAAAATTGCCTTTTCATCATCTGATTTCTGGGCAGTGGCAATTCTGTGTTAGCACTCTGACAGTTTCAACTTCACCACAGTTTCAGGTTGAAAAAGTGGCCTCAAACCTCCATGGAAACATAAGCCAAAAGCTGACAGACAATTCCCGATGCTTAATACCAGTCCCAAGCCAGCACCATTCCACTATGCAATTACATTTTAACTGAATAACCAAACTAAGAGCAGCTACCTACCATAATTCTTGAGAAGAGGAGCAAAGCAAAAGGTGTTTGGGTTTTTTTTTGTACAGCACCTCTCTGCAGGCTTTAAATCCTCTGAACAACTACACACACGCTTAACTTCACACACGGAGCAGCCTATCTATTTCAATGCTGTAACTCTAAGGCTAAGCAGGTGTCTAACTGGTTGCAAAATCAGGGTCTTAAATGGAAAATTAATCAGCGTAAGAAGTGGATTTATGCACAACACCTGGCTGCTGCTGCTGAGCTTATCTGTGCGGGGATTTATCTGGCGGAGTCAAGCTGTGGTGTAGCAGTAATACTCTAGAACAGTTGGAACCAACCCTACATAGCACAGAAGTGAAGTTAATCATTAATAATTATTACAGAAAATGAGGTTCTTTGCTTAAGAAAGAAGGCGACACCAAGTGCTTACAAAGCATACACACATTTATACCTCTAAGCAATAAAAGCTTGTCAATAAGTAAGTGCTACATGCAATTAACAGCAAGAATGCAGATGAGAAAAAGCTGAAGCAGCAATAACTTTCCTAGGAAACTCTCTAAAAACACCAAGGTACAAAGAGACCAGACTGAAAAAGCCAAGAAGTACAACATGTAGTGTTTCTGAGCTAAAGGATATAATGTTCTTGTCCACAATGTTCAGTGAAAGAGGAAACTACACAGGAGATGTCAAAACCATCCTGAAGTTTTGATCTTTTTCATTTTTTTCCATCAGAGCTCTACGCTGAACTTGCAATCCATCCGTAACAATCAGCACCACACCGCGCTGGGGGGAGACACACCATATGGCTGACTTTAACCACGTGAGTTGTACCCTGTGACGTGAAGGGAACTGCTCCACGTACACGGTCAATCATCAGTTTCAAGGATTTGGCGGAATGGGGATTACACCGCCCGGCGCAGCAGAGCTTCAGAGAAGGGCAGCACAAACTCAGGCTCAGGCTTCTGTGCTGCACCTCCAAAATCTGCTGGGTCTCAACAAGTTCTGGGAGTGCTTTAACCTGGATGACTCAAAATTTTATTAGAGCAATTTTACACAACAGCAATCTAATAATGTACTTTTTCATACAGGTTTTCGTTCACATCACAGTAACTTTCAAGTTTGAAAAAGAACACGTAAATCTAGAGCAGCAGAGACCTGATGATGTTCTCATTCTTCCCACTGGCAAGCCTCATCCTATGCCAGTGTCATAAATCCCAGTGTTCACTGGCAAAAGGAATTAAGTCTTGTGAATTCAATTAAGGGTACTGGTGGCTTTATCTTGAAAGGGAATACTGTATTTAGCTTTGTGGTGGCCAAAACCAGGACAAGCTTATACAATTTGTTTCCTCTTTTAAAAAGAAATGGAAAAACATTTGTGGTATTCAAGGCCAAAAAAAAAAAAAAAAAAAAAAAAAAAAAA
>WHYT01012705.1:31313-41669 GCA_009806455.1 Tetrax tetrax | reverse complement strand
GCGGCCATTGTCTGCGGCGGGGCCGGGGCCGCCGGGCTCCCCCCGGGCTGGGGGCGGCGGGAGCTGCCCGGGGCCGGGGTGTCCGGACGCGGCGCTGCGTCGTCGCTGTGGCAGCGCGGGGCGGGGGACACCGGTTGTGCGACGCGGAGGTGGAAGGGTTCAGGCGGACGGGGGTTTGCAGGTGTGCACCGCCCGCTTTTAAAACCTCGTGTTTTACGGGAAAAAAAAAAAAACAGTCCCGGAAGAATCACCGAAAGCATTGTCACCTGGTAGTCAAAAAATTGCAAGTAAAAAAATGTTCCCGGTTACAACAGATGACATTGGGGTTACCTTTGGCTGCGGTCACATCATTTCCAGACACCGTACGTTTAAGAGAAGCTAAGCGTAGAGCGAGCAAGAGCTCAGGCGGGGTTTTTCAGGTTTAATTAGAGAAAGTGGGAGAGAGAGGTCATGGACACAAAGTGGGCAAACCTGAGATGATGCAAACAAGAGGCAGCTGGGGACGCGGGAGCAGGGGGACTGGGGGAAAGATGGGGTGCAGAGTAACTCCTCATTGTGCTGAGAGCAGAGCTAAAGAGTGGGGCTGTATCTGAGACCAGAGACAAGAAGAGGTACTGGAGAAATAAAGCTTCAAAGGTGAAAATGGCAGGAGTTTTTCTGGATTTTTAATTTGTAGGTTTCTGAGCAGAGGAGCAATACTCTCTCAAGAATGAATAAATCATTGGAATTAATTATAGCACTGGGAATAATGCTCAGATTCCACTTAAGAGATTAGCTGTAGCTGAAGACATTCTGGAGAAGGAACCTCTTCCTGTGGCAGTACAGAGAACAATCTTTGCAGCCAAATAAATGACTGCGGTGTCTTAGATAAACCAGTAGCCAGGTCAGTTAATGCAGATTTCCTTCCAGGCTGGGAATTCCTTTTTCTAGGGTAGAATGGGAACCTCCAAATTTTTTTCAAATCTGTCAAACTTAAAATGTCATTTCTAGGACAGCAGCTTACACAAGCACCTTGGTCTCTCCTGCTGAGACACCATGGTTCAGTTTTCTGAGGGCTCATCTAGAGTCCTGAAGTAGCCAATGTCCTTGGGTTTAATCTGGGTAAAATATAAATCCAGGGCAACTGGGTGAAATATAAAGCTTATGCTGTGCTGCAAATCAGAGGAGATGATAACAGTGATCTTCTTAAATACTACAAAACTCCGTGGAAGAAAGATACAAAGAAGCATGAAAAGGGAGCTAGGCAGAATGGCAGCTAAAAGGTCAGGGTCTCCACATCCAGCAGAATTTGGGGTCTCCAGATGGATTCTAATTCTCTGTTAGAATGAGGTTGTCGTGGTTTAAACCATGATCCTCTAGCCATCACATAGTACTGAAGTAATGTCTACTGAAGTGTTTAATTGCTTTGTTGTGCAGGGAAACACCTTGAGCAACTCTCCTCAGAGCTAATTTTAATTACCAAGTTTAAAATATGTTCATTTTCTGTTTAAACAGAATTAATAACATCCCAATAAAATGTAATTACATTATAATGCCTGTTGCTTGCACAGTCAAGGTAAATCGCCTATTCCTTTGTAATTATTGATTGAAACCCCAAAGGCTAAATGGTTTTTGAGACTTGAGTGGCTGCACTGGATCTGCCCCAAAGGTCTGTGTGGCTCAGTGTCATTTCTCTAACAAGGGCAAAACTCGAATGTCCAGGGCAAGGTACACTATTTTTCCACTCCAGCTGCCTTGGAGCTGAGAAATGTCCTGAGCCAAACCTGCCCTCTCTGCGTACAGTACGCCTCACTGGATCTCTTCGGCAACTTTCTCCAGTCTCCAACTGAACCCGTGTACACTTTTAAAATCTGCGATAGCCTGTTGGGGATGCTCTGAACCTTACTTCCATGAAAATTTCTTCCTTTCATTTCTTTTTCCATGTGCCACCTGTTAGCTTCATCTGATACCTTGTATTTCTCGCATTGAAAGAAGCAGCAGACAGTCTGCTCCTCTCCATGCTACTCACGTTTTTAGTTGTCATTCCCCTGCCTAAGTTACTGCTTTTTCAGACTCAAGAGTTCTGGTTGTTCCATAAATGAAAGCCATCTCGTGCTTCTGACTTTTCTGCCCTTTTCTGAACTTTTCCCATTCTGGTGCACCTTTTCCGAAGTGGGGGACCAGAACTGCAACTGGCATTCAAGATGCAGTGAAATCACCAGCATAATTACGATCCCTTCGTAAGCGTGATACTGCAGATCTTAAAATGCTGTGCTAGTCTAGTCAACAAATCTTTCTATCACTCCATGAATTATTGCATGGAAAGCTTTTATTTGAAGACTACATCTAGCCAAATTCTCCTTTCCAAAATTCCTAGTGAAATAATTGAATGATTTCACCAGATATACTAGATTAAACAGGACTACAGGAAGGAAAAAATGTATTGCCAGTTCTTTAATTATTTTCAGGCCCACGCTTATATCCCCTAAAATCAAGAGCAATGGAACTGGTCTCCTCCTCTGTAACTAGAAGTGATTTAGAATTTAAAAGAAAGAGCATTTATCTACAATTTAAAGCTACAATTACAACTTTAAAGTATTTTTATGCATATCGAGCTGTTCTGTTCCTGAGAGCTGTACTGTTCTTCTGTGTCTCTTTAATAGTGTCTCGGTTTCATACACAGGAACAAGTACATGTTCCAAATCATTAATTATTTCTTGTCCCTAGGCTTGCTCAATTTTATCTAGCATAGACACTTATAAGACAATACACTAGTTCTTCAAACAAAATTCCCGACTTTGCTTCCTGTTGCTTTGGAGTGATACTAAAAACGTAATGCTTGTACTTCAAAACACTAAAACGAAGGAGATGATAGCATTAGCTCGGTACATTAATGGCAGCCATCGTTTTAAATATAGAAACCTAACAGCTGGCACTGACAAATGCAGTAATTGCTCAGTATAGGAATTCTGTCATTTTCTCAGAGCCATCATGCTACTGTTGAAGGGACAGATGCTTCTTAAACTGACTTCTGATTGTCGACTGGCATAATAGACATGTGCAGGTGATTTACCTCTGCCCACCGATGCATTCTGCAGCTCTTTCAAACAGGAAATACCTGGGAAAGGACAGGGACGTTGACAAGTTGGAAGTGACTGATTTACACAGTGGTCAATGACCGTGTGATCTCCGAGAGCTTCAGGGAGAAACTTCATACTTCAGGGGGAGAGAGGTGAGCAACACGACGGGACAGACACAGAATTCTCCAGAAATGTACAGTTGGTTTAACCCACTTCTTGTCCTTTTTTAATAGTGATTTATTTACTTTAGACTGAAGCTATGGTGTAACACTAGATTTTCAGATACTCTACCTAAAGAGTGAGTGCTAGCGGTGTTCCAAAACCCCATTAAACGTGAGTATGGTAAAAAACATGATCGTCTACTGACGTCATTGATAGAAACAGTTGCTCTTTCAGCCTGACACCGGACACTGTTCAGCGAGACCTGGGGCAGCGCTGCCCTTTTGGGGACTTCAATTCAAATATCGGGACAATCGCCCGTGCATCTGGGCAGAGCGCCAGGCAGGCTCTTACACAAAGAGCCGTGCAATAGGAGCTGACGGGGACACCGCTGAGCGCCCTGCGCTGGCAGAATAAATCACTTCATGGATCAGCTGCTGGAGGAGAGGTTCCAGAATTAACTGGTCGCCGGTAACCATGCTGGTATTTCCCAGTACAGACTGGTGAGCAGGACTACAGGAAGATGTGCAGTCTGGCTGCTGCCTTCTGCTGATGTTTGTTATCGTCAGCTCCTGCCGCTGATGATTGCATTCAGCCTAAATAGGATTCCTTATAAGTTTTCTCTTGATTTCAATGGAAATTTATAATTTAGTTCCTGCATGGGAATTCTGAGTATCTTCAGAATTGGCTGAAGACCAGGTCAAGTGCTGCCAGTCGCACATTTCCACATTGCAGAAGAGAAGTGAAAGGAAATCCTGGCATTCCTTTCACTGGGAGAAGGACAGCACTTGGCCGTTTTTTTCAAGCATTTGTAACAGCGGTGTTAGAGAAAAGGAGAAGAGGGATTGCGAGTGCGTACAACTTTTGATCTGTGTTCCTGGACCAGTCTCTCCCAGGGCTCTGCAGGAAGATAGGTTCTTCCTTTGCGTTTGATCTCTCTTCCCCAACCGGGAAGAGTGGAAGACCGTAAAAATACAGGAAGCCTTACAGGAACCGCGCCGTACCATATGGACTTGTTTCTCTCAAAAGGGCTTAAGAGGCTCTTGACTTGGCTGGCAGAGGACTAAGAATCTGCTGAGTGAAAAACAATATTGGTTTTATTATGGCATTATCAGGAACTGAACTGGGAAGAATTTGAGAGGTAGCATCAAACCTCCTCAAGTATCAGGCAGGACAAGGGCGTGCCTGTTCCGGCACCACGCTGAAGCAGACAGGCTTATCCCTCTGCCAGCTTTAAAGATGCGACATAAATTACAGCAAACTGAATATCCTGCAAGAGCTGGTATCTCCTTACTGCTAAGCATTTGCTGGAGATTAATCTAGGTTTTCTATTTTTTGCTTAGTTAAGCTACACTTTCTAGACTCTGCTTAGCTAATCAAGTGGTAATAAAACTAAGAGGTCTGTATTTTTCAAGCTTTTATTCATTTTTTAAAATCACAGGGGAATATCTACATAAGCAAGAGTTTGCAGATTCTGAGCTATGCTGATTTAAGTAGGAAAAAAAAATATGCTCAGGTCTTTAATATCTGATGAATACTGCCTTATATTTGAATCCTTATCCCCAGTGAAACCCATTACAATAATGTTTATACAGGTTTATACTATAAATGCCTGATGTTTTCCCTACAGCAGAATATGTTGGCATTTACTCCTGATTACAAAAAAAGTAACGTGCAAATGGGCCATATTCCAGAATATGGGTTCCTATAGACATAATTATGCCCTTTTATTAACAAATAAAGCAATGGAAAATATAATCTGTTAACATAAAAAGAGCTTTGTACAGAATTGATAGGAAGCACACCCTGGATCTCCTGCAACGCGTGTGAACGGCAAGCCAGCCAAATCCTACAGAATTAAAGGAAACTTTCAGAGAGCTGTGAAGTACTTCCCCAGGCTCTTGAGTACAGTCTCTCCTGAGTACAGTCGGTGTTAGAGCTAAGCAGGAGATCAGGTGAGCCTCCTGGATAAGGGTAGCGACAGACCTACATTCCGCTTCTGCAGAACGACGCTCCCGTGCACACGGATCTGCAGCTGCCGAGCGCACACAAAGCCTGACAAAGGTGACGGTGATGGATCAGCGTGTGGTTGACATCGAATAGCAGGGAGAGGTGATGTCACAGCAATATTTTGGTTGCATAGGTGTCCTGCTTTCAACTCGAGCAGTGTTTGTCCTGTAACAGGCCCAGCCAGATGACACAGGTATCTACGTCCATGGTTTTCTCTATATTAAAAAACTTGGCGCCAGCACAGCAACACCGATATACTTTAAAATAAACTGCTTCAAGAGAACAGGGTAGAGCCCTTCTCCCCATCTCCCCTTGCCAATACCCATCCCCTGACAGAGGAGATCGTTTACAATGACTTTTATTCTGTGGAGTGACAAGGGCCAAGGACAGGAGTTGGAGAGGACACTTCCAAAGACAGGTCCCCTCTTCCACGCCTCATCATGCTATGAACCGTAGTCACAAGAAAACACTCTTCTGTCACAGAGCATAGGATAAGATTGTCACCTTGGCTTGCGGTAGGCCATAAAACCTTTGAAAGATTCAAGCAGTGATGTGGGAACTTCATTCCCCAGACAGGAGTGAACAGGCTGACAACACACAGTGCTGTGAGATGAGAAATACAACCTTATTATTGATACACTGAACTGGAACACAGCAAAACTCCAGCTTAGACACAGATCTCTTGTATAAGCTCCATTACTTAGTATATTTATGAATTTATTTTTCTCTGTAAAAAGGGAATTATGTTATTTCTTGTTTCATCCTTGGGGCTGAGGAGATGAAAACCATTTCTCACTTCGTGTGGAACAATGAGGCCTTGTTCTCACTTGGGGTCTTAAAGTCTCGCTTTAATGTAATTTAGAAAAAATAAAAATGGTTGAGCATTACAGAATGAAATAGAAATGCTAAGCTTGATTATTTAACTTCTCTTTCATGAGTGAAACTGATTTACAGGAAAAGGTGCTAACCTGACTTGCATGACTTCATATACATTTTCTCACTGGCCTCTTCTACATCTGCCATCAGCACTGCCCTGTTTGTAGACTTTATTAGCGAAACAGAGCAGTGACGTACCATTCCTTTAAAAAGAATAAATTCATACCCACCACCCCCTCTAAAACCCTGTCTCACAGCCTGTGTCTGTGCACCACTCATTTCTATAATACATTTTGACATCCTGTTTTTATAAGAGCCCAAATTCTCCTTTGTTGCCTTGATGTAAATCACGCGTTTTCCTCTGCCAAATAGAAAACAGAGGCTCCACGTAAAGATCTGGTTGTTCAGTCTTAGAGAAGACTTCAGGGCAATGTCACTGTTACTCATAGGAATTACTCTTTGCTCTGTGGATAATTCCAATAAAATCACTGGGATTATCTGAGGAGTGAAATATGATTCAAAATGAATAAGCGTGGCTGTGCCTAGACGTTAGTGGAAGACTAAATTCAACACCAACTAATAAAAAGGGACTACAGAGAAGCTGCCGTTTGGAAATGTTTGGTTTCTAAAAAGGACTAGATAATCTCTGAGCAATAACATATAATTGTGTATTCATTTCTTGCGGATTGTTACGTTGATCTGTTATTTGGCTTCATATCTGAAAACCGGGGTACCCTTTCGGATGAGTAGGTGGGCTGACGTTTGCCCACATGGCCGATCCTTTTGGGTGCCGTGCGTGTGCGGCGTGCCCGCTCCCCGAACCACAGCCAACAGACCCGCCACGCACACTTCGCCTCAGAAAAAAACAGCTGACAGCGTTTTTTTCCCCTAACCTTAAATAGCCACCAAAGTAATATGCGTATCTGCATGCACAAAAGATTTTGTTCGTATTAAAAAACCTAAAACAAACAGAGAACTGTGCCAAGATTATACATTTCATTTCCCAGCATACAAATGAGGATCTAATTTACTCTGGGCTGTTCATGCATTTTGCTTTTAACAAACATCCATATGTCAAATAGACCTTCCACGTACTTCCCTGCTGGAGTTTTTTTCCTTTCAACTTGGTAGGGAACATTTGTGATCCTTATTCTACTAAATATATCTAAAGAATATATTTTTGCTCAAGGCCTTCTATTTTTTAATTTAAGAGAAACAAATCAATTCACGGCTCTGGCAGTCTCGCTATTAAGACAAGCGTACATCTGTGCAAAAATACCCCAATCCCTAATTAATTACAGAGTGTTATTAACATTTTCAGATTTAAAATTGCTTCATTTATTTAATGTTATAAACACGACCATATGAAGTTACTTTTTAAAGCCCACTTTTCCATCTTTTGTGCACGGTTTTAAAATCTGGGTAGTGCAGCATAGATACGGAGATATTTGCTTGTATCAAAATTATTTTATATTCAGATGGTTCCAAATCCTTTATGTAATTACTTCAATAACTGAGGCTTGACACTTCACTCCTGACTCACGCAGCACTGATGGCCAGTGTTAATGGGAGTTTTCTTCGAGTAACGGAAAATGGCTGAGAGTCATATTCTTGAAAGTGAACACTTGTTATGAATGTATAATGCCAAAATCGTCCAGGTCATATTTCTCATATACCACAGCACATAAAATTGAGCTTAATTTTAAGTCAGCTTAGGAAATACTTCACAAAAATCTGCCCAATCGGAGTTAAAATAACTCACTGTTGAAGGATATTTACTTACTGATCAGGTAAAGAGTTGCACATAAAACGACTATCAACTTTAATCAGTTGAGGTCAGTTATTTTATATTGCTAATTAGTGGAACTGGTAAATTTTGAACAGCTGCAAACTTTTTTAAGATGTTTATTTTACTTTGTTTAAAAGACAGTGATTGTCTTGAACATTGAAAAAATTATACTCAAATATGCAATTCTTCACTGCAACTTGCAACAAGTGTTCTAGCGGCTGCCCAGTCTTTTCCCTGGTTACAATTCAGTATTTACAGTGGACTTACAGAATCCATAAGGTTCATTTGTAATATTTAACCTGTTCTCTCTTACTTTTCGGTGATCCCATTAAAAATATGATTTATAAGGCAAACAGTAAAACACTTGCTTTTCTGTATACTGGTTATTCACACTACTCTCATCCAGTTCAGTCATGAAAAAGTATCGGTAACAAGCGTGGTGTGAGATGGGCATTGTACCGGGGCGTCAAAGGAAGCGAGCGGGTTTCATTCACAGATAATACAATGGGGCCGCTTTTTGTGGCCTCTGACTACATCTGCACTGCTCACTGAACCATCCAAATTTACACTCAGCTAAAGAAAAGCACATTTGGCCAAAAATAAGATACATTTTTAATTGGTATCTTAATGTGCATATTCAAATACTAATCCTTGGTAGAAATGTGTATCTGAAGCAGTATTGTCAACTCTGTTAAGGGAACTTGGTAGCCTTCTATGGTTTTAGCTACATCTTTGTGTGATTTTTTTCACATGTAAAGTCACAAATCAGAAGGCCCAGCTTTAGAGAGACATATACACTGTTATAATGTTAGCTGGAAACAGCTGAGTACCTGTGGTGACTGAATGACTCCCAACTGCCAAACCCCGTTCTGCTCCGCCTCGGCCAGTCTCACCTACAAACACTAGACACTGAAAGGAATCCATCAGCGTTGTCATGGATGTTGCAATTTCATCATATATATTCACTCCTATATCCAGCACTGTTGTAGAGTTGTAGCAAAAAACTCCCCCCAAAACCACTACCACTCCCCTGCAAAAAGCTAGCAAAACAAAACACCGAGAAAGAGATGCGAGGCAGGTATTTGTGGCTAACAGCACAAAACACCTTTTTCCTGGCCTTATCCACTGCTGACAAGATGAGTGGACTGAATATCAAGAAGCAAAGAAGAAAGAAGCCTTATGCTTTTAAAAACCACACCACACCAAACCAAACCAAACCAATCCAATCCAATCTCTGCCTGCTGATCATGGGCTACGACAACAATTTTGGAAGACAATTCATTCCAAACAGTCTGTAACTCATATTAGCATGGTAGGCCAGAGGCAACTTCTGTCAGCAGAAACTTCCGAAAGGGGTCAAAATGGGGTTTCGGCCCCAAGACCTGGCTGCTTTGACCTTAGTTCCATCCAGGCAAAGTTGCTGAGCCCTGACAAGAACGAGACAGTTGTGCAGAGCATGACCTTATTTAGCTGGGGCAGCATTTGTGGGTTTTTCACAGCCTTCATTACTGTAATATCATACATCGGGTTTTTCATTTGTTTGCCATGCAACTTATTCCCCTAAGATTAGTCCTTTTCTAGTCAAGCAGTTTAAAGCTAATCACAGTTGTTATTTTAATCTGTGCTCACCATTAAGAATTCTTGCAGAGCTATTTTACTTCTTAGCAATTACGGTCTCCCAATGGAAGTTTATGATTACAGCAAAAGCAACCTGTTTAATACTTGGCACCTCTTTAGTGGACAAGCCTTAAACCCAGGAGCGTAGAAGCATGCTAATGCTGCTGCTGAAAGTATAGCAAATTTATTTAACAAACTCTGTTTTTAAAATACAGCGTTGGAGAAATGCCATGTGGTCTTCATGCACATTTGTGGTCGTCCCCCCCACCCCGTGTTTTTCGTTACTGTAATAAGGTGCTGCCGATCCTTCGTTCATTTTATGATTGTCATGTCTGAAATGCAGGATATCCTCCTGCTTTCACCAAGACAGATGAAAGGTTTGGTCCTGGTTCCAGTAGCACTAATAGTAAAATTCCCTTGAAAGGTCTTAGTAACAGGGTCTGCTCCTTGCATATTTAGAGAAGCATTCTATACTGAAATAGGAATTATTTCTTCTATTAAGAGAACTGGTAATTGTTGCCACTGATCTATGTGTCAAGGCGTAAAAACTACAATCTGCTGACAATTAGCAGGGTCAATTAGCAAAGACCACAGGAGAAAATTTCTGCTCCTCATGTTGATTGTCCACGTGATTCTGCCATAAAAATTACACATACAATACACATTAGCTGAATTAGAGCATTAAATGACCATGTGAGAAACAACACTGCAGGGGGATCCCCCTCCCCTGACCCAGTTCTGCCCTATTTAAACTTATTTCCAGACAGGGTAGGGCAGAGAAGTCAAAAATAACCCCGTGTTCCGGTTCAAGCTGATACAGTGAGACGCGCAATCATCTCCAGTGAT
>WHYT01012705.1:0-19407 GCA_009806455.1 Tetrax tetrax | reverse complement strand
TTTCGTTACTGTAATAAGGTGCTGCCAATCCTTCGTTCATTTTATGATTGTCATGTCTGAAATGCAGGATATCCTCCTGCTTTCACCAAGACAGATGAAAGGTTTGGTCCTGGTTCCAGTAGCACTAATAGTAAAATTCCCTTGAAAGGTCTGCTCCTTGCATATTTAGAGAAGCATTCTATACTGAAATAGGAATTATTTCTTCTATTAAGAGAACTGGTAATTGTTGCCACTGATCTATGTGTCAAGGCGTAAAAACTACAATCTGCTGACAATTAGCAGGGTCAATTAGCAAAGACCACAGGAGAAAATTTCTGCTCCTCATGTTGATTGTCCACGTGATTCTGCCATAAAAATTACACATACAATACACATTAGCTGAATTAGAGCATTAAATGACCATGTGAGAAACAACACTGCAGGGGGATCTCCCTCCCCTGACCCAGTTCTGCCCTATTTAAACTTATTTCCAGACAGGGTAGGGCAGAGAAGTCAAAAATAACCCCGTGTTCCGGTTCAAGCTGATACAGTGAGACGCGCAATCATCTCCAGTGATAATTGGCGGTGATTTATATTGACAGGGGTCAAATTTGTCTCACATTGGATAAATTTATTTTGTTCAAACTTCAGAAATGGGAGAACCACTGACAATTCAAATATGCTATCATTTTCATCATTCTTCATGTGTAAATTATTGTAGAATCTTCAGTATAAGAAAAACTATGTTTAAAAAGTCTGCGTCTTCACATACTAGTGAGCTACCTTCAGTCATTGTTGTAAAAGTTTTCAAGAACAGAACATCTGAAGCTGGGCTAGAGGTCTATTTTAGTAGAAAGCCATAAAACGTGACCTAACCAGAGTCAGTTCTCCTGGGACGGCAATTACAGCAATAAATGTTCCACAGCAGATGCTAATGCCATGTATAAACAGTCATCTTCTAAACTGAAAAGAAATTTTTGCCCCCACATGTCTTTCAGGGGCTCATTGTACGTGTGGAAATGTAAAGGAAATGTAAAATTGATATGCGCACCATGACATCAGCTTTAGTCTCCTCTGTCTCAGCCTGGCCGCTATAAATCTGTCCCGGCTGTGAGTAACGCTGAAGGAGCTAAACGGCCAGAATTTGTGTCTGTCCTTTTTATTAGCTCGCCTAGAGTAAAGTCGGGGTTATTGGTCAATGTCAGGTTCAGCACCCAGTGACCCACTGGGTTAAAATCGTGGTCGTCACAAATCAAGAGCATAATGAAGTCTGAGAAGAGGGCTCCGCTGATTTATTAGGACATCTGTCTGGCATAGACAGCCTTGTTCTGCTCCTGCGTAGTGCCAGCTATTAGCATAATCCTCACCAGGAAACATCTTACAGACTCAGAAGAGAGAAACAGTGTTCAAAGAAGACCGGCAAAACTAGAAGGCTTTATCTTGTAGTGCTCATTGTAAGTCTTAACTTTTTATGCCAATACCCCGTAAAAATAATATTAAAAGTAAATTAATATAAAAAATAAATTAGTCTTCCGTTTTCCAAAACCACGGAATTTTCAGAACGCACCTGAATATCTGTTCATAGTAAAATAAAGTCACTACTCCTGCTACTTTTCAAAGACTTTTTCATCATTTAATTTTTTATTATTCATTTATATTTAACCACAGTAGTGCCATCCACACATAATATTACCACCTTCATTCTCACAGAAGTAATCGCCCAAATTCTGTCATCTTAAATTTAGACTTCATTTTTTTGTGTGACAAATATTTTGTCTACTTTTAAAAGAAAGCAGGAGTTGTACACAAACTTTCCGAGTTTTGCCTATAAATAAGACTAAGTCCATATAAGAAATGCTGTGTGCTGTAAATGCTGTAATACTACTTCATATCCTTTAGGCCAAGAAATTTGTGAGATGCATACCAACTAGTACAGTCATGTACAAAGCTACTTTTTTTTGTACATGAAAGGCATTCAACTGAAAAATCAGACAGATCGTTATTTCTTCCTTGATCAGAACTAAGGTGAAATAGGATTCAATCTGTGAAGATTAAATTATTCCCTGAAGATTACTTTATATTTGACTATGTATTAATAAAGATTTTCACCGCTCATATGCCTTCAGAAAAAAAAAGTTAAATATTGCATTTAAGAAAAACATATGGCTATGAATGTTGAAGGAGTTTCATCAGTGGTATTATGCCATTTCCTCTGTATTAAATGTTATCCTAGATAGGAATTTATCTAGTAACTATAAAAATACGAGATAGTGAGTAGTTAACAAATAGATACTGAATATTTTGAAAATACAAAGTACAAGAAAATACTGCAAAGTGCTGTCATGCAGATCTTTTTACACCAGCTGTGATAATAACAATTTTATGCAGTGAAAAGTCTGGAAGAATTAATTTTTAAGTGATCAAGAGATAATTAACTCATTAAGAGTATAAGACTTCTGAGGCTTCTGGAGATTAGGTAATTCCTTGGCTATATTTACCATTTCATATCAGAACAGCCCTGAAACAGCAGCTAGAGAACAGTACTGCTGAAATACAATAAAGATCTATAGCATTTTTGCCATCATGTCACGGTTATGAATGACGCTTGATAAATTTTTGGAAAGACGCAAAGAATGTGCAACCTCTTGTCCTACTTGATGAAGGCATCAACAGTAACATAGCAGCAGAACCAGTGCAGTACAATATGTAATTGCTGTTGTAAACTGGGTCTGGAGTGAGGTGAGCACCTCTTTTTTGAGAGCTGACACCTCCTCCGGTGAGCAGATGACATTTACTAGACCAGATGAATGCAAGGAGGTTCGCAGGGTCCTCTGGCCACCTTAGCAGAGGCGCAGGGAGTTTGAGGAGATCAGAAGTGCTCATGCAGGTATCACATTTGCCGTAGAGCGGAGTAGAAACGCCCACCAGCTGCACAGAGGCATGTGGAAATCACTGCTTTGTTAAACCAGAGTTAACTCTGGGCAGCCTGCGCAGGGCAATATGAGCAGAGAAGAAACAGAAATTCTGCACTATCACGAGTATCGCAAAATTTTAAAACCGTGTTTATTTTCATTTTGAAACTCTTAATTTCTCATGGTGCTTTGCTGATCTTTTGGCTACAGTTTCTGTGCCATTCAGTGAAAGCACTTATAGTCAAGAATATAAGACCATTTCTTAAATTCAGTCCAATTAAGAGAATCTGAAGTAGAGTTAGCACCCACTGCTTAGAAAACTTAATGTGAGGAAACCTGTGCGTGTGTGTAACTGCCTTGATTAGCAAAGGCAAGACTCGTGTGCGATGCCCTACTTGCTCCCTTAGGTATGATTTGCTAGTCTGCAAAGAATTAAAAAGTGTAGAAACTGAACACCCAACCATTTATTTGAACTCAATAATGAAAACTACGAAATGCAGTATTTTTTCCAAAATAGCAACATAAATAAATTTGTATGCGCATAGTACTTGCCTCCATAAATTCCAGCGTTGTTCTTCCAGCTGAGTCACTAAATGTTCTATGTATTTGTTTGAATCCATATATTCCTAAATAAATAAAAAAAATATTAAAAGGTTAGTTTTACAATGTTCAAAGCATTTGTAAAATTTTGAGTAAAAGACAGTCAGAGTCAGTTTGTGGAGTCCACTTTCATTTTGCATCCAAGGTTATCCTATGTACACAGAAATCACAATGATGTAAAAATCTAGACTAAAGCCAAATTTGGATTCATACTAAGTGAACAGGGCAGTAGCCCAGTACGCTTTTCAGATATTACTTGAAGGGAAGACAAAAGGCGGTGAGGATATGCAAGCAGCACAAATAAATTAGAGCACATGGAAATACATATCCATATTGTAAGCCCAGAATTATCTTCCCTGGATCCAGACTGAAAAATAACTTCTCAACAGTGCAGTCACTGTTTTGGTGCACATTCTGTTTACTTTAGGTATAAATCAAAGTGAACTGAATATTTGACTCAAATATTTATTTCATGGATGGTATGAAAAATGTTACAGCACGTATCCCATTTGGAAATGAAACCGTAATTCGGCTCCTATGGCATTTTCCAGTTCAACTTTTTGCAGATGCTATAACTTCCAACATCAGCTATATGAAATCTACTGTATTTGTGTCTAGACAGAATTTCTGATAAATAATCATGATCAGATGAACAATTCGGATTTTTTTCCTTATCGAAGCCTATTCTTTAAACTCAATGCAAAGAGATGATGTTTATTCTCAGTAGAGGAATACATCAGTAATGGAGATATACCACTTCATTTCCAGGAGGGAGGCAACTTCAGTGTTATTTATATAAAATATTTCAGAATGAACCCACAGAATAACATGTGATAGAAGCTGATATATTCGTATGACAGTGGTACCAACACAGCCACATTACTATTATTCTGAAAGTCTATCAGTAATAATATAACTCTCTTGAAATATCTCGCCAAAGCAAAAATATCTTTCAAACCTCATCCTTCAGGAAATAACAAGTATTGGAATACTATACAAAAAGAATCCATCTTCACTTTCTGGAGACAAAAGCTCTGCTTTTATAGCTCCACTGTTTTAGCTTTGGGCTCATCACAAAACCACTTTGTGTGGGTCTTGTTTGTATTAGCAGTTGTTTCTTTAGTATTATTATTTATTTTGTGTACAAATATGGATTTTTGTTGCAAAATACTTGGTTCTTCTGAGCCATTTATCTTCATGACCAGGAATATGAGACAGCTACCACAGGGACAGTACATCATCATGTCTTCTCAAGGTGAAGATAAATGTTGGCTGATTTTAATGATCATAATTTATCTATAAATGTACATTTTTATTTTTCAGGACTGGAGTTGTTCTAAGTGCTTCTGTGTTTCTGTCCACAGGAATTATTTTCTAGTTCTGACTGAGGGAGAGAGAGAGACTTGTTCCTCAAAGGCTGTTGTGGCACAAAGAAATGGTCCCTGGCACGGACGGGAAGGAAGAGTAAGACGCTGCTCCGAAGGAGCCTCTACAAATGCATCTCAGCTGTGTTCTGTCCAAACTGCCTTGCTTGAAAACCCATGGGTATTGTGAAACTTTCCATTAAACTCAGTGGTTGCCCCAAGCTGAAATTTTAATCTAACCACTGTAGATAGATGTATCTTGTAGATGTAACTTTCAGAAAACATTAAATAACGTAAATCCTGAGGAATGCAAAGAACTTCAGTGGCATTAATATAGCTGTTCCACCAGTGCTGTTTGGAGGAGATGCTGGCTTCAGCATCCCTGTTACTTAACTGAGTTCAATTTTACTTGGAGTACACCACGTCAGTTAAGCAGCAAGTGGCTTCTAAGACAATACAAATTGTCCCATAATACACATACAGTACAGTTAAGAAAAATTATACTGTATAATGATGATTAGTTGCAGCACCAAGTTCTTTACAACAAGCTGCCTTTTTTTACTTAATATTTTTTACTACATTGAACCTAGTATAAATTAGTATTAATGCCTTTATATCTTTTTAATGTAATATTAAACAATATTCCTGATTTATTCATCAGTGCACTTTGCCCTACAGGCAAGGATAGGATCAGCAGTTCTATTCCGCATAATTCCACCATGATAATATAAAAAACTCATTCTGAAGCAATTTTCTCAAAAATATTGCCTAGAAATAAAGACAATGGGGAAAAGGAAAGCAATGTGTTTATCCCGCACGCCTGCTGCCTTAATGTTAAGTCTTTCCTGTGGCAAATCAGAAATATTATTCTATTTCTCTTTGAAGACCCGCAACTCAGGAGTATGTAATCAGTCAGTGTGCAAAAGTGGGGTAAAAAAACCAACCATGATTTGATAGAAACATTGTGATTAGCAGTACCTCCCTTCTTCTATGCTGCTATGGCACAGTCATGTGCCAGCCCAGTCCAGGGCAAGCCATCTGCCTGAGACAGGGTCTCTATTCCGAAGCCCAGGTTTGTGCTCTTTTCCATTACCAGCTATCCCAGTAAGCCAAATTCAAAACCCAGTATTATCATTTTGTGAACATGAAGCAAATAGCAAACAGTCATTTGAGATTTAGAGCAACTCTGTGACTTAGAATAACTTGGCACATTCAGTGAAAGCATAAAATCTGAGAAAAACCCCATAGTAATCACACTTGTTTACAAGGACTGTATACACAATTCAGTAAAGTACCAAAATTTTTCAGTACCCAATAGATCACACTGAGAGGAGTAATACAAATATTCTGTAGCTTCCTTGGAGCTCTGTCATATGAATGCTTGCACCAGGTGGGCTTTGAGTAGCATGGCCAACTGTTGAGTCTGAAAAATTACACAGAGCATCATTTTCCGATGTAGGTGTATGACTTCAGGAGTTTGCATTATTGGAAGAAGGATCCAAGTGGCCCACACACAGGTATGAAAAATACCTTTTCCTTGTGGAAACAGAGACAAGATCCAATAACTGAGTAAGGATAAGAATCATTTAGGTAGACACGACTGGTGCTTATACTAGATACTAATAAGACAGATCAATCAAATAGGAGAGAAAGCCTGTGAAAGCACAGTGGCCCCAGGGTTTCAAAAGTGGCTTACAATTCTGCCTGCTCCCTCTCAAAGGCTGAACACTGGGCACCTCCAAAGCGGAAGGGGGTAAGGCTGTGTAAGGCCAAGGCCACGTTTCTGAAATTATGCAGCTTTTTTAATGTGAAGTTGGAGGCTCCAAATTAGTGTACTTTAATAAATCTATTGATGCTACATAGCGATTGCGCTGGTTCTGGAATTGCCATCTGTGCTGTTATTCACAAATGGACTACACCTTGGCAGCCTGAGCTGTCCTGGCTCTGCTTTGAGTCCCACCCCAACCTCCAGTGCTTCCTCCCAACCTCCAAGATTACTGAGGAGTCCATAATTTAAAAAAAAAAAAAATCCTTTTCAGAGTAATGGGTGAAACCTGTCCCATTTCTTCTCAATTAGTCAGCTTCCAGCCAGGAGAATGTCACTCCTCCATCTTGTCTCCTGTGATGGCATATAACTGCACTGTTTTAAGGAAAAAAACCTTCTGTAATTTGTTTAAATGCAGTAGAAAATCTTTCTAACAGCTGTGTAGATTCTGGCATCCAGGAGGAGTGGTATGCAAATGTCACATACCAGTTCATCCAATTTAGAGAGCATTAGAAAATGGCTTTACCAAAATTGCCAGTGTTTTGAGAAGAAGCACAAGCCTACAAATATACAAAAATATGCTTTTTGACAGAACTAAATATCTAGCTTTGCAATGCTTAATTGTTTTGCTATTTCTTTCTCTTTTCTTTGTTAGCCGGATGGCTGTCGGGGAAAAAAAAAGGGAAGAGAAAGGAAATTAAGCGCCTCCACTGAGGCCCGGGATCCACTGCTCAGTATTTTGGTTGGTTACGTGGGTATTTGTTCTGGCATATCCATGTTGTTGTGCTGGGCAGGGTATCAAAAATTATACAGCACAGAGAACATTTTCCCATCCACTATTACAGAGCAAACCCATAGGGCAACCTCGGGCTTATAGCACGGGAAGCCCTCGCCGGCAGCCGGAGGTGATAAATTTAAGCTAAAGGAATAGCACGTAGTCTCTCCCTCTCTGAAGGAACTTGCACAGCTTGGTATCAAAGAGAGTTTAATGAGCTTAGCAATATGTGAAAAGGATTAAGGATGCAGTCGTTGATCCAGCAAATCACTTGATTACGTACTTAATTCAATAGGGCTACTCATGTGCTCTAAGTTCAGCACGTGCTTCGGGGCCTGTACTGGGCAGTGGTCCCTGGGAGGTGGGCGGCGTTGCGGCGGGACGGGCCCGTCCTGCGGCGGTGACGCCCCGGCTCCCGCACCTCTGCCTCCCAAACCCACAGACTCCAACCGGGAGCGTGGGGACACGGCGGCTGCTTCCCCGGTGCTGAACGGCGCGGGAGCCGGGTGCGCAGCTGAGATGCCTGAGTTGTGCAAAGAGGAGGGAAATGCGGATAAAGCCTAGGCCAGCTCTCATCTTCCTGCAGACCAGCTTTGAAACAAGGCTGGGAGGTCAAAGTCATGGACGTCGGCATGGCTTCGGGCTCTTGTGCTTCACAGAGGAGGATGTTTGTTGTCGAGGAGTAGAGAAAAACAGGCAATGAGCAACCTGATAAATGCACCGACGAGTTCCGGCAAGTGTCTGCAGCCGTCCGGCCCTGGAGACGGGGAACCACAGGGAGAGCCCGCAGTCATCTCTTACAATGCAGAAAGTTGTATTTTCGGGAGGAAAGGTTCTTAGAAATCAAACAACAACAAAGCTGTCTGCGGCCAAACAGCAGACTGTTGCAATTAGGAAATGATGTTAGCAAAGCAAAGAGTGGATGGGACCGACCCGTGAGGGGAGACCTGAGCTGTTACACGATGCGCAGAGACACCAGTCGTCTTTGAAGGATCTTGGAAGAGTGCCCTGGGGTAAAGCTTTAGATCTAGGGAGAGCGCCTCCAGAGAATATTATAACTTTTGTAAAATATTTATTTTTGTTATCATCCTGCCGCATAAACCTTTGATAGAAAATGGGCTTTTTTCCCACAGCCCAAGAGGATATATATACGTGTATTCTTGTCTGGACTATGGTTTTTGCATGTCTGAAAGCACTGTAATTGAGGGTTTGAGTGAACTGTCTATTATACAACATTAGTCAGCTGCACACTAAAAATAAATCAGGTATAAAAAAAGATAAAACCTCTTTGCATTAGATATTTTTGTCACTCACTTCAATACTACACCTGGCTAGACTGCTCACCTTTGGTGCTAAATGGTAATAAAGCCTAAACTGTGCAGCTTAAGAAAAGAGCTTTTAACACTGCCACTATTGCTGATTTGTTATTTTCCCACCAGACTTCAACATGTTATTTTAATTGTCAGTTTTATTAACAACTGGGATGAAAGTGTACATTTGGAGCCTCTGCAATGGAGCAGCAGGCTGGCAAGAGCCCTCGTGCACACACTGTGGAATTACACCATTATGGTAAACCCAGTAATGATTATTTTAATAAATATGTTGAGCAAATTTCTTAATTGTTCAAAATCACTTAAGCCTCAGTGAACAGTTCATATTACATCTCAGCTGCAGTGATTAAAACTGATTTAGTGACTCATCTGAAGCCAGTTGTTTTCATGAAAAATCAGCTGGTTTTTCCTCCTGCTGCTGCTTGGCTGCCGCTTTGCACCCTATTCAGTGGCACTATCCACAGAGGACAGCAGTTTAATAAAGCCTGAAACAGCACCGGCTCGTTAGCTAACGGACAGACTCTGCACCCTGTGCACTCTGAACACTGGGATGCAGAGACAGTTTGCAGAGGAACGCTATCCAGATTCGCAGCTGGCATGCGGAGCTTCGCTGCATTTGAATTTTTGCCAGTTTGTCCCCCAAGAAGTACAAGCTCTGGGATAACGACGTGGGTTCCTATTCTTCCCACACAGGGACATGGAGAATGCTGCAGTTTTACGTTCTCTTCTCAGCTTATAAAACCTTCTTTTTTCCAGTGAGACATTTTCTACAAGGAAATCTCACGGCTCAGACAGGCATGTGCTGGAGAGATGCACGACGGGCTAATATCCTGCGACGGCTCTTCCCTGACTTAGCAAACCGTAGCTGGAAAGTGAAGAACAGACTTGGTGAAAACGACTGCCACCATTCAGATTTCCAGATGCTTCACTGGTGTGGGTTGCTCACCCTTTAAGGGCTATAGTGATTTTACATGTCAGTTAACAACCTACATGGGCCCTGACATGAAGGATAAATCATAGCAGGTAGCAATAGCCATGATGCTGGACTTAAATTCTAGAAGAGAAAAAGCTAAAAAGTTGACCTAATTGAGGTTAATTACATTAAAGTAGATTTGCAGTAAATCAGGGAAGTGTCTTGGTACTGAGGATTAAGGAAAGAATCCCAGCTGCTATCCCGTGATGCTAAGGAGTGAAACTAAAAAGACAAAAATACATGTTTCAGCTTTCCAAAGGGAAGCCTGATGACAGATGCAGGCAGAAAAAAAAATAGCAGAGCAGTTTTCAGCTGGACTGAATCAGTCTGGCTTTGCTGAATTCAACCTTTTTTTTTTTGATATGAGTGCTATAATCTCATAGGATGCCGCAAAATTCATAGTAACACAATATTGTATCTCCCTTGTAAGACCTGCCTGCTGTCTTCTAGCGAAAATAAGCAGCTTCAGTCCAAAGGTACAGGATTTCTCAGTGTCCCAATTCCTCACCAAACCCAGATGACTCAGCAGAGGCCACAGCAACCCCTGCAACAATAGCTGGAGGCTGCACGGCTGTAACCCACACCATTAGGATGGAGGTTAAAACGGTGGAGAAGCTCCAGCAGTAGCCCGCCTTTTTCCGTGGCCTAGAAAAATCTCTGGCAGCGGTAAAACCAACATACTGCACCTCACATCAGTTTAGTACTCTGCCCCTTACTTTCAAAGCAGTTAATGGTTTAAGCAACAGCTAGGTTAAAAGACAAATGTCAATTTATAAAACAGTGTGACAGCTGTCCTCTTCCAGGGCAGTGAAACAGAGCCCAAGATAAAGTAGGTGAGTGCTCGGATAAATTCCAAAGATCAAACAGGTAGATGAAAATAATATTTTACAGAAAACAGGCTGATTTCAAACTGGGATCCATTAAAAAAATCTGCTTATTTGACAGACTGGATTTTTTTTTTTTTCAAAATATGATAGGCTATAAAATAAGATTGTGGGGAGTAAAGTCAGAAACCAAGAAGATGGATGAAATACAAGAGGAAGGGATAACTAAAACCAGAAAGGACAGCAGGAGTGAGTAAATATGGTGAACACAGCTAGAACTCAACATTGTTTTTGTATAAATACCTTTTACTCCAAAACTTTAGCATTCCTTGGGCCTAAAAGTCTCTATGCAAATAACAGGCTATGGAAGTTTTGTCATTCTGCTAAATACTGAGCAAATTATTCCCTCTGGCTGTATAAGTGAAGGAAATTGGACATTCTATCCAATAGGCAAATCCATGCTATTTTTAGCTGATTTTCTTTTCCTGAAAGAAGTATAAATCAGTAAAAGCAAACACAAAGCATTAACTGGAATTTACTAGAATTATCTTGAAACAGAAAAGGATGATATCATACCAGAAAAGTGTGAATTTATTAGGCATCCTCTAAGTCACAGAGCTTTTAATGCCGCTTAACAGCTTCATTGAACAGCGTGTCAGAGGTACACACTGTTACTGCAGGAAAAAAAAAAACCAAGATCTTATAGAAGTGTATCCTACGGCATCAACAAGTGGATGCCCTTGGTTTGTATTAGGGGACAAATCAGGAGATCCTTTTGGGAACCAGCCTGCATAAAGGCTGAGTGACCCTGGATGCCCATGAATGCTGAGCGTAGCTCACGGTGAGAGAAGTTCCAGCAGGGTGGTCAGGGCCTGATCCTGAGCAGCAGGAACTGCAGCAGATGCAGATGATGGTGCAGATTACGGGCTGTCCTCACCTGCACTAGTCCCAGAGGAACGAAAAGCACCGAGAACTCTTTGAGCTTCTAAACTTCCAAAAAAATCAACTATTTTTACATACGGAAAGCATATGGAAAACTCTTGTCCTCGGTCAGTATAAAACCCCTCTATATAGTGAAATATAAAATGAACATACAAAGTGAAGCTTAGCATAGTGGTACCCGTGACAGTTCCCATTTGTACAAAGTTACTGATGACCATGTGTAAGCTAAGGAGGTGTCAGAGCGACAGAAATGTTTGTATCTCAGAATTTCCACAAAGGAAAAGGCATTGGTGGTACTTAGGGCAACAGGAATTTGCTATATAGCTAAACCAGACATTCAGAGTCAAGAAAAACGAGTGCAAGAAGAAGTGCAGATTTTATGAGTTTGCTACTACACAATGTGCATATTTACATGAGATAATTAGCTGTAGTCTTGTTTATGTCAAATCCAATTTACATTAATAAACTTCACCCAGCAAAGACACTGATGCTGTAAGAAAATGCCCAGAAATGTTAGCAGCCATAAAGATGCAGAGTAAACATTACAGCATTTAATTAATCCATTTCTGACATTAGCAGGTAATTACAATTTGGATCATTTCTTAGATGTTTTTTATGAATATAAATCAACCACAGCACACAGAAGAACTGCTGGCTGGAGGCATTTGACTTCTGTAGACATACGGCACTTGCACGTGACTCACAGTGACTAAAGAAGACAAGGACTTACAACAAGGACAGAAAAACATTCACAGGATCTACTGCAGAGTTGGGGACATCTAACTCTAAGCCTAGTTATTGCAGATATTTGGGATTCACGGATAGAGACTTGCTTCATTCTCAGTATGTATGAGACTTGGAATAACCACTATCATCCGTCCTAACAACAAATACTTCCAGAACTGAAGTTTTCTACCATTTTCTCTCACTGCTTCATCATCACTTGTCCTCACATATATTCGGGGAACTTCTGACAAGGAACAAGGTACACACACACTAATCAAGCATATCTTTGTATGTTTTAATTTCTACTTAAAACCAAACTAAATACAAAACCCAATAGGTGCTCATCAGTTCAGTTGTTCTCTTATTAAAAGTCAAAGAAAAAAATATTAAAATATAGAACTATAATTAAAAAATACAAGACAATGTTGTAGGGATATCAAGCTGATGATCCCAAAATGCTTCCAAGCATCAGTGGGCGAAACAAGGTGAGAAAAAGTTCTGAGGATTTCCAGCTTCCATCCCCTGCTCTAAGTTCCAGGGTAACCCAGGGTTTAACAAAACCCAGATTATTGATGATTCCGGGTTTGTATAGATGGAAAACAGACTGGTGATAAGCAGAGAGAAGGCAATGTGTAGCTCCAGAGGCTGAGAGCTCCTTTCCAGACAAGTCTCATCTGCTTTCTCCTGCCAGCCCTTTTTTGCCCACCTGCCAGTACGCTCTATTCTAGCTACAACTTTATTCAAACGGAGGAGGAAACTTGTAATAGCACATTTTGAAAATTAATCTCTGTGTCAATGGCTCTGCTTGCAATGTATATCTATAGTCAAGAAAAATTCACTACAGCATTAAACATGTAATGCTCAGGAAATCTCAGAAGCTGCTTCTAGCACTCTGCCTCGTCCAGGTGCCTCGAATTCATGGAACTGCTCTGGCTTACCTCCATCCACCTCATCAATACTATACAGAAGCACATATACACAGGAAAATGACAGAACATGCAAATAAATATGCTCTTAAATATCCTCCGTTCGCTGGTTTGCTTTTTCACTCTGTGTTTGTATAGAGAAAAAAGAAACAAATCAGAAGCTATCACACAAATACACCTATGCATTTTAAGAATTGTATTATAAGCGAAGCAGCAGCCGTGCTCGCGGGGAGCTGTCAGCTCCCGCTCTGCCTGAAGCACATTTATTGTCAGCTGTCATTCCCAGGGCTCGCAGCTGGTTCAGCTTAGGGTATTGACTGATTATAGGACACAACAGAGCCTACGGCATAAATCAGTTGCAAACTGTTGCACAAATCACACTCTTTCTTCAACCAAAATTCCCACTGATTTCCATGAGATAGTCAAGAAAATAAAAACACTCTTAAATGCAACAAGATTGGCCCTGCTGGTGTTTATTTGTGCAAATAAAAAAAAAAATCTCTAACACTTTCAATCTGTTTTCTCATGGGTAACAATTCAATTCAATGCATCAGGAAGCAAACCTTCCCTGACAGTTTTGCCAAACCGTTTTCCTGTAAGGAGCTCTGATCCTGACTGCTGCAGCTCTCCGACAGCCACCAACTGTCCCCGCTCCTTCCAAGAGGAGCTCGCAGCCCCAGGGCAGGACAGGCACGCGCGCTGTGTAACCTGACTTTCTGGGATAGAGGGATTAACCTTAAGAAGTCTGGCATTTCCTAAGCCGTGTATAGGCTAGGCAGCATCATGTGATACTGGTCAGAGAGAAACTTTAAGTATATCAGGGACTTAGTGAAAGTGGATTTAGTGGAAAGAAAAGGTTTCAATTTAATGGTAAGCAATAAGCAGAAAGTTCAGTAAAGTCCCAGAAAGGGAATAAGAGCTGGAACACTTGTGTCAGCAAACAGCATACAAGCATCCATTTATGTTGTGTAGGCCTGTTAAATACTTAAGCCAAAGCGGTGCCTTTAGTTGTATCCCCTAATTCTCAGTAAATTCTGAGTGGAACAGAAAGCACAAAAGCACTGAAAGCACAATTTCTTGCAGGGCTGCAACTCCAACCCTCCTGTCATCCCTACCGATGCCATAAACACTTCCAGATGTACACGTCAGCCCGGGACAGCAGTGGCATTAGATGCACCGCAAGGTCAGAGTGTGTATGGACTAAACGGGACGCAAACCGACGCAGCTCCCTGCAGGCACGGGATTTTGTACAAGCGCAGTGCTCCAGCTCATCGTTTGGCCTCAGTGACCGGCGTGTTGCATGCGGCCATGCAGCAGTCTCTGTGTCCTCCCGAAAGCCAGAGAGCTGTGCTCCAGCCGAGGAAGGCCAGTGTAAAAGGCTGCTTTGACGGCAAGTTGAGAGGTAGAGCCGTGCTCCCAGAGGGGCTGCAACGGGGGGAGAGGGGATCCTGGGGAACGGCCTTTATGGACCAGTAGTCAGAGGCAGAGCAGGGAGATGCTGCACTTGGGTGAATAAGGAAGCAAATTGTTGAGTTTAATGTGTAGGAGGAACTGAGCGTGATATAAAGGTTTTCATAAAGTAGAAATTGGTAGGTTTTCATCCTTGCTTATGTTGCAAACAAAGCAAAGAACTCCCCCTTCAATTCTAGCATATAACAATTGCAGTAGTTATCATTATTATCTTGTGCTTTTAAAAGAGTTCTAACGCATTATTAATATTTTGTCTTCCGAACGCTTGTAACATCAGTATGCCATGTACAATAGATGCCAAACAAATATAATGACACTACTCAATTTGAAGAGAATCTATTTCCTTTTCATAAAAATTAAAGTGAACCTTTAACTTCATTCAGCATTTTAGAATTCACAGGTACAATGCAGTACCAGTGAAATCAAAGCTGTAATTTACCTCCTGGTTAACGCTAATAATTTTTCTGCAGTTCACTATTGCTGCACTGAACTGCAGATGAATCTCAAATGTTACATGCCTAGAGATATTAGCTACAGGTACTGCAAAACATTCTGCTTATTCAAATAAGACTGAAACAAACACGAACTGTAGCATGAAAGGCTTAAAAATACTTATTTAGATAAATATTCATCATCGGCTGCTACGCAGGATATATAGTGACAATTCAAATTACATGATAGCTTTTTGTTTTATACACTGTCTTGCCAGTTAGCATTCAAAATGTAACTTTAAAAATGCCCTTAATTTGATGTGTGAAATAGCAAGTGAAATATTTGCCTGTCTATGTTTGTTAAACATGAATCTTTCAATCCACAGGGAACTTAGTGTGGATTAACAGTGAGAACAGAAGCACAAACCTTTCTATTTCTGCTAACCTAAATCTTGTCATTATTGCAGCTTACTTGAAAAGTTATTTACAATATTTAACAGAATTCCATTTTAAAGATCTTTATCATCATCAGCTGGAAAAACCTACGGCAACAAGTGATGAGTCATGTTAGTGTACCTTCTGCTCTGCTGCTGACTTGCTGATGTTTAGATGCTGCGTCTCTCTCTTGGGAAACAGAGACATATACACAATTTCCTGCAGAAGCCTTGGTTCTCATTGGTCTGAGACACAGAGGACAAATCAAAGCAAATTACATACCAGTTCGGTACCGACAAGCATTCTTTTTTCACACGATGGTGACATCCCATTTCCTGTGTGTAAGGGTGTTACAGGTCAGCTCCAACTGGAATCGTGCCGACCTCGACAGAATCGACTGAGGGCATGTCAGTCCAAAATGAAGACAGACAAGAGATATGCAAAGTAATCAGTTTTTCCTCTCTATTGTTAATGGGTGATTTTCAGAGTAATTGGACAAAAAGATTTTTAAACATTGGTTTTAAAAAGAAGTGTCATTTGGGGATACTAATTATTTTACATAAACACTCTGATATCTACTGACCTCTTGCTGTCATCCAGCATTTGTTAAGCATCTCGTGTTCCTGAGTATTCAAAACTAGTGGCAATAATTTATATACAACAGAAGGGTTGAAATGCTGCATCTGAACTGTGTAGGTGCTCCATGCATGAATCACAGACAATTTTTTGTATGATCCTCACAAGGGCTGATGATTTAAATTAATGTCTGTAAGCCTTAAGATGTTTGCATCCATACCCTAGATTGGAAATATTAAGCTTATATTAAATCATAGGAGAAAAAAGAAAACAAACAACACAACTTTAAGAAACTTTAAAAGTTAATAAAGATTCCAGTCCAGAAAGTGCTAAAGAGTAAGGTAGGCTTTCCCTTTCAAATCAGGCGGTGCCCTGGCTGGGCCAGCAGCAGAGCCCCGGGCAGGCAGTACGTCCAGCCGCGGTGGGGCAGGTCTCACAGGTGTCCAGCTCCCACCGGGAAGCCCTCAGAAATGGTAGGAACTTCTCAGATATCACATAAACAGAAACCTACCAGCTAAGTATGGGTGTAAGGTGTTACAGAATCGAGGCAGTCATAAAACCGAACCATTGTACCCACTCAGCCACGCTCATGTAATCTTACATGGTGTCCCCATGAAAAGTGCTGAGCATCTGCAAGTCTCACTGATACTGCAGAATTAAACTTATTCAGGGGAGGAAAAGCAATTTTCAAACTTTACATACAGTCCTTAATCATTCATTTAAAAAGCATTTCCACAGCCATCAACTTGACAGTATGTAAATGAAAATACTCTGAAAATCTCTTGTTTTCCAACAGAAAATGTTTTCATTTCACATATACAGAGAAATTTACAGTAATCATATCCTGATGACAAGTCTAGGAGAGGATTTACATCTAACGGGAATGATCTAATTTATCTTTCTTACCGTAATACCCAGTGGCTATTGTGAACATTTCATTATCAAGGAAATTAAAGACAAAACAAGAAAATTAATGTTTTAAGAGGAAAGTCGTATGGTCCATTTAACTTTTCTTTTGACTGTCCACATAATGTAGTAAGATAATTTGCTTCTTTTCATATGCCTGAGTAATAGAAATAACACTTTTCATAAATCATCTCCAAAAGCTTTAAGAACAAAAGCAAGCTAGTCAGTATAAAGCTTACAAATGACTTCTATATGAATGCATATCGTGTACTTCAGCAATCCCCCTCTCAGAGCAAAAGCCCTTACACTGGATTATAACCTTCCTCCTCTTCTCCTTCCCAACTGTTTCTGTTTGGAGATCAAACATCCTCGCTGCACAACAGCACTGTCCTCTGGTTGTACAGGACCCGAAGGAAATTTAGTCACAAACCCAGGTGTCACAAACTCACTATTTGGATGTGGAGAGGTGTTATCAGGGAACATTCTGCTCCCAATTGGCTCGGCCCTGGCCAGCAGCGGGTCCACCCTAGGCCCGGCCGAGGCCACTGAACAAAGGGGAAACAACTTCTAGAAGCTTCTTACAGAAGCTGCCACCGTAGCCCCCCCAAACCAAACAAAACCAGAATACTGGCACACTGTGAGAGCATGGCGTGCGCTGCCAGGGGGAAGATGCCTCAACGCTTTCTGTTCAGAGACTTGTAGGGAAGCTCTCAAAAGTGTTGCTGGTGAACAGAGCTATTTATCTCGCCTCACCTCTCTTTCTTCCAAGCAGCCTTTATAATTCTGAGTCTTGTAAACAAAATTGTTTGACCAAAGGGTTTTTTTTGTGGTAGCAGTGAGGGAACAGGGCCTTAAGGAGAATGCCTCCTTCACGCACCCGGGATGTGGCTGAAACAGCCTCCCTGCAGAAAAGGCCCTGGACCTGGCATCCCAACGCGTTGTAGGCTCTCCAGATGAGGACGCTCAGGATAGGATTTCAGAGTACACCCAACCCTGGGATGCCCACTTAAACAAGCGTATCTCAGAGCTTGGTGCGGCCTGGGTCTACCGGCCCAGCAACTCTTGCCTGTGTCACTCCAGTTGTTGAAGCACAAATCACAAAGGAAACAAAACAGCATGGGGTTACATGGGGCATTTAAACATCTAAAGATGCAGACAGGCACCTAATGAGATTTTCATGAGAATGTGCTCATTCTGCTCCCTTGGAGATTTCTGAAACCCCTCTAGACTTTTGGTAAATGTTCAAATTTGTCTCCCCAATCTTCCTATGTATCCAACAGCTTTGCTTTGCTCTTTCTCAGAGGGGGAGGGCGAGGAAGCCCAGCATATAAATTCCTTTCCTTTGATACTTGCATTCATACCACATAAGGTAAAAAAACCCTCCTCTGTACATATCTGAAAGACACAATCATTTATGTGGATAGCTGATTTCCCCCTTATATTACTTTACATTCACGCATCAGATGCCTTGGGGCCAGAAGGACATGGTGGATACAAGAGTATCTGTCTAGCCACAAAGTAAATATGGGGCAAGTGGGGGGATTAAGACAAGGCAAATGAGTCTGCTATTTCAGACTGCAAACCTCTGCGGGCTCTCCTGCGATGCCAAAAGAGCGAAGACTTTCACAGAGATGACTGGACTGATCTCCCTGCCGGGGGAAACTGAGTCACTGAACAAGTCCCGTCCTCTGAGTCATTCTGGCAAGACCGTGGCTGAAAGCAAGATGTCCTCAGTCCTTCCAGTCCTTTAGTCTGACTACATCTACCTCCCTAACCTGGCATCAGAAACCTGCCAAGGTGCCAAGGATGTACGTGCATCATACATACTCACAGGCATACGTATAAAGATAAGCTAATTCAAACTGTGTGTATCTAGTCAGGATCCAGTGACTTCACCTTACGATCTTGAAAACTGGAGAGGCCCTTTCCAAAAGAGATATGTGGTCAGCTGTAGAGATGTCTCAGGAACAAGTGATTTTCTGCTGCTTTGACAGATTGTACTGTAGATGCATCAGCTGACAGATCTCAAGCCATATTGAATTGTTTCATCTTTTAAATTTTGATGAAAAAGACCCTTAGATTATTTGTCTCCTAAAATGCTCCTGATTAGAGCTGCTTAGTTCAATCTAATACTAAGTTATTAATCAAGGCAGAGTTTTCTGCTTTCCACAAATCAGTAATTATTAGTTTAGCTAATTAGTGCCACATGGGGAAAACCTTTGTTTTAAAAAAGGCAGCATTTAACTCCTAACAGATAGAATCATAGAATCATTGAATCATAGAATGGTTAGAGTTGGAAGGGACCTTCAAAGGTCATCTAGTCCAACCCCCCTGCAAGAAGCAGGGACCTCCCTGACTAGATCAGGTTGCTCAGAGCCCCATCCAGCCTGGCCTTGAACGTTTCCAGGGATGGGGCATCCACCACCTCTCTGGGCAACCTGTTCCAGTGGTCTACAACTCTCATTGTGAAAA
>WHYT01012704.1:70850-149118 GCA_009806455.1 Tetrax tetrax | reverse complement strand
TCTGGTTGGCTAGGCGGGTGTCCCCTTCCTCCCTCACCGCTCCGTGTGCGTCCCTCCCGAAGCTGCGCGCTCGGTCGAAGAGGACGACCTTCCCCGATAGTGCCGTGCCGTTCAGCGGTCAAGGGTATACGCTAGCTGCGCTCCCCTGCCACAACCTCCACCCCAGCGCAAGGGCCACCGGTAGGAGACGTAGGGTAGGCAAGCTTCCAACACTGCAGACACATCCAAGTGAGGCGCTGCACGGGGCAGTCTGCCATTCTTTTACACCCCCAACAGAACCCCTCCTGCCCCTCTCCCGAGGCGCTGGGCTCCCCTTTCCCTTCCCGCTCGGACTGCGCGGCCAGCGAACGTGCACAAAGGGCACAGCTGCCAGGAGACAGCACCGCGCCGAGAAGACACCAAACCTATGGCTTATTTACAGGGGAAAAAAAACCCAAAACAAACCCACACGACTAAACAAACAAAGAAATGCTATACTAAAGAGTTTTTATTAAAAACCAAATAAAATATCAAGACTCCAATGAGCCCATATTTCAAGAGTAACTTTATTTTGCGCAGGAGATTTGACAGGGAAGGAAGGAAACAAACATTGATAACGTTTTTGAACAAAAGCACTGAATAAACAAGAAGCATTATTTCTTTAACATCTTACTGGTTTTGACAATTCCACTCTCTCCTTCCACACAAGTTCAAAAATGTTCTTTCCCTATTTTCTTCCTCACTATGGAATGTCTACATCAACAGCCTCATTAGACACAGAAATACCACCGCAGGGAGTTTCTGGGTTGGGGTTTTTTCTTTTCTGGGTAACATCATGGCACTTAGACAAGACTTTTAGGAAAATCTGGATTACAGAGGTGAATGGGTCCATCCTCAGGCTCCTTTATTTCCAACAGTCATTATTACAGGTAATGCATAAGCCTGAGAAAATGTAAACTGTAGAATACTAAAAACATTTGGCATAAAGTTACTGCTAAATATTAAAACACCAAGTAGTAGATTATGTGTGATAAATTCTCAGATATGCTGCTTGTCCAGATCTCACTCTAAGACAGACCTACATCTTTTCCATCCCTGTACTGCACAATGTACAGCACAGTAAAATACACCGCTCGCTCAACTCTATCCTTAATAAAAAATAACTTTTTCTAACTTCAGTAGGAATTTGCTCCAGGAAAAGCTATAAGACCACTGCTGTTATACTTCTACTCAGCAATTTTTCTGTCCACTAAGCGAAAACTAGGATAAGTGATTCTGAAAAACAAAATTAGCTTTTTTTTTTTTTTTTTCCCCAAAAGGCACGCTTTCATTTGGGAGAGGAGGAGACACGTCAAAAAGAAGTACTACTTCTTTTTCTAGTTTTTCTGCCGGACCGACCAAGACCTGACTGCTACAGTCAAGAAAATCACTGCAGGGCTGATCAAGGCTCAGAGGTTACAGGTCAGGTTCATGTTCACCCTGTTACTTCAGACACGTGGAGTAGTTCCCATCCTTCGTGGAGAGACCCCGGCATCTCCAGCGGGCTACTAAGTTCTCAGGGGAACCAAATTTCTCTCGAGGCGATTTTCTCTCATCACCGGTTTAAAGAGTCAGCTCAAGACAAAGGAGCTCATGCGGTTATGTAGGATGGATCCAAGCCTGGGCAGCCCCTTCTCGTGACTTGTATGTCTCCTGCTCCCGCTAGCGGGAACTAAGCATAGGCAGCAGACTAGTTAAATTGCCTACTTAGGTCTAGGGATACTTAGGACAGGTTCAGGGTCTTCCCTCTCAAGACCAAATATTCAGTGATAAAATAAATTAAATGCTATCTAGCCATAAATACAGATATTTATTTCCACCAAGAGAAACAACTCTCTTTCTAGTTCTAACACAAATATACATCCTTCCCTTTCCACTTACCCAAAGACACCATCAGCATGTGCTTTGACAAACAAATGTCTGCTTTATTTTGCTGCTGTGGGTTGGCATCACTGCTCTGGGAGCAGTTAGGGCTGGTCTGGAGTTCCTACGTGCTATGAACAAGTAACGGAGTAGCTGGACACGTAATACGTCCTTGGCATGCCTAAGTTTTGTGTGCATACTGTTTTTGTAATGCATAGAGACTTTTTCTCCCTTTTTGTCTTGTACTGTCTCCCCGTGGGCTGAGGACATAAAAGCAAACAGTGACCAGTTTTCCTCACGGATCCCCCCGTAGCACTGAGCCAGCAGCCCACGCTGGGGTACAGCTTCCTCAACGTCCAATACGTTCTCCATGACAAGTACTGAAAACTCATTTTCTCTTGTATATGGAGTTAAACTGCTGTTCAAAGAGCTGCACCAGTTTCTGTGAAATCAACAACAATTTTTGAACAGTTTTTAGCAGGAGCAGGTAAGATCCCAGTAGAGCCGTAGAGCCTGGAAAGTTTATGGAAGCTGACATGTTCTTTACATGGTGAGCAAAGACGCATTGATGTGAAAAAGAACTGAAGTAAGCTTAACCTGACTGATTTCCTCTGTTTTTTTTTTCCCAAAAGTGATTTAAAGCAGTTGTGAAAATTAAGTCAGCTGCATAGATACTGCTCCTTGAACTCTCCTGCTGGCATATTACTAATATTTTGTTCCTCCAAAATCAGCTTTGTAATTGCTAGTACTGTCTTAAATATGTATTCAGATCTTATATTCCCAACAACAACAAAAAAGAAGCAGCAGAATCTGATTTTGCTCCTTAGAAATCATTAGAACATTTAAATTCATTTAATAGAGGTAGGTGCACATTCTATTTCATAGTGAAAAACGCCAAGAAGCAACTTTGAAGCAGGATAAAGGAGGGCTGTGTCAGAAAACAGATCTACAGAAGGGTATTCACCTTTACCAAACAAGATTCATCAAATTTGGTAAAAGCAAAAGAATGGAGCTGGAAAGCTGGACAACAGTCCAATAAAAATCTTTCACAGCAAAAATAATTTTATAAAACAGCCCCCCACTGACTTTCAGCAGTCTCTCAGTGACTGCAAAGGAGAGTTCAGACTGTTAGTCACTCATTCCTTTGATGTCAGTACGAAGCAAATGAGTCTCGGACAACAGGAGTGTGGCATCAAGACGTGGCATCACTGAAATCATACAGCCTCATTTAGCACAGAAACTTCAGAAAACGTCTAACAAATGCCCCTTCCTCAGTCTCTTCCACTGCAATATTGCACCACTTTGCTTTTTTAACCCACTTTTTATAAAAAAGTTGAATCTAAAAAGAAAAAGTTAAATTTTTAAAAAGTTCAATATAAAAATTTATCTTATAAAAATGCCAGCCCCCCCTAAGCCATATATACAAAATGTATCAGATTTATGAAAATAACTGAACCCAATTATATAACAAAACAATTTTATACAAAAAGGTACAAGATTGCATTCAAATTAGTACAAATAAAAGGTAAAAAAACCCTTCAAAATGTCTCATTCATAGAAGATATGTTTCAAATTTACAGGTATATAAAATGGTATCAAATTGTCTCATGTTAGCCACCACTTCATGGGAAACACGCACGGGTTCAGAGAGCATCTCCACACCTCACCGGCGAGCGCCATACTTGGCAGACCAGTCAACACGCCCATGGATCGGCTGAGCTGGTGGTGGGAGAGGCATTAACCTTGGTGTGCTTTTTGTAGGTGAACTGAACGATGGCTGTCCAAGATGGGGTCTTACTGACTTCAGAGAAGCATAATCTAAGGGACAGAAGAAAATGCCATGAGATGAAGGTTCAGTGAGTAGCTGTCCATGTTGAACAGTAACTTAATGCAGGCCTAGATCCTTGTTTCTGCAGGAAATAAGCCTCCTTTTTTAACAGAATTTGCTGATGTGAAACAATAGTGTATCCAATCTCTAAAACCTTATCAGACAAGGAGTACGTCTATCATTGATTTGACAAGTGTGAGTTCTGTGCCAGCTCTCACACCAGCCTCTAGGCCCCATTGTTTATGAAATACGTGTTTTGCCAACAGCGTATTTCAAAGTAAAAATAAACCAAGTCCTCCTCCATATGACATTCTGGAAGGTTACAAACAGTAGTTCCTGTCAGTCGAATAGTTACAAATAAAGTAAAGCAAAGATATGTAGTTCAGTGTTGCATATATAGAGCATTACCAGAGTAATGAGCACAGACCAAGACACCTTTAGTACTGTACTTACTAGAAGATGGATCCACAACTGGTGCTAACTGAACTCTCTGCCCAGCAGAGCCTACTTCCTTCTTCAGAAATGAAGGGACGTAACCACTAGTTAGACCGCTTGATCCTGTGGGCCCTGAAAGAAACAGCAAGGAACTCTTGAGCTCCACACAACGGGTCTCCCATACTATCAACAGATGACAAAGGTTTGCACTGACGGGTCATATTCAAAATTAAGCCTGATCATGGACTGATGAAAACAAGAACTTCATTTGAAGACACTAGAAATCCACAGATCCTACATGTGCCTGCATTCAGGAGTCTGTCAGCATCAGACTGCATTAAAGATGAATGGAAAACAGGTAAAAGTTACACCTCCTAGAAGGGCCATTTCTGCCTCTCCCTGACATCTCAGCTTTTTCAAGGTTTCTCAAAGCTTTCAACACTTAGCACTTCAGTTGGAATTATTTTGTTTGACCTTCAGCAACTGGGTCCTAATATGAGCAGAAATGGATCTGACTGATCTGTAGGATTATCCACAGAAATTGGAACAAACATAGTTATAAATAAAACAGTCTAGGCCCATAGCACAGATGGACACTAAACAAGTTAGCACACACAGATCAGATTCATGGCGTATACGCCTATAATGTACTAGAGCAGTAAAGCAGGCAAAGCATATTTTGGGAAATAATGGTAGTAAGTAAAAAAGAAAACAAATCTAACGATATCCTATATAGCTACAACAGAAGCAAAAACATGTAGAACAGCCAGGAAGGAGACATGTGCTATGTATATAAAGGTTCTCATGTAGTTTGGCCATTTACAACATCCTCCCACCTTTGACTCTTTCAAGAACAATTTTCTGATTAAATTACATCCAAAGTTTAAAGTTTTTTAACAGTTTTTAATCCAGAGTTTCTAAAGGCCCAAAATGCTTCTTTGGGCCAAGATTCAATATAAATTTTCAGAATCAAACATTTTTCATAACAACATATTCAAAACAAGTACTGGACTGTGGAACTGTAACATCACATGAAAACCTGAAGTCAAAAAAGATTTATAGAGGGAATACATAGATACAATTCAGAAACATCAACATGTTTAAGTATGTCTGGTAAAATGTAATGTAAAAGTCTACAAATTAATTACTTCAAATCAAATAATAGGGATTAAATACCTGAAATACCAAATGCCCCAAAAACCTGAAGAATAAAAATTGAAGAGTTTTGCTTTATGTCTGAATTTTTTAAAGCTAAAATTATTCTACTATTTTACACAGCATAAATTAAAAAACATGATGACAGATTTTATTTGCTTTATTCACATAACAAGAGTATTTTGTATGGCTAGTTCAATTTAGACCAGCTTCCTCCTCTATGACAGTCATTTACGCACCAGCTGGCCTAAAACAACTTGGAAACAAGAAAATGTGACTTCCAAAAACTAACTAGAAAACTGAAGGCAAGATGAAGTTTCAGGTTGAACACACCTAACCAGTCCAACCTTCTATGCATTGATACTTCAAACCAGACTTTTGGGGATTCAATGGAAGAAATTACTATGTTTCCATGTAAGGTAGTCTCCAAATCCAAAGAGCAGTGCTCACAACTGATTTTGACAGAAAGAACAGACACAGTAGCAAATATCTTTGGAGAGGACAACGTATTAGAAATGAGTGACCCTAAAATACAGCTATCTCGGACTGCAGAGACATGACCTATTATCTTTTCTCAGAGCATTAAGCACAGCTTCTTACCTGAATTCATCCTGCTAATACTTCCTCCCAAAACAGAAGCTTTCCCAGGCAAACCAGAATTGGGCCAGGAATTAGACGGAACAGACTCTTTGTTTGAAGTGGAGACTATGCTATTCCTTGTGCTTATTCCTACGGCAAAAACGCAAAAATTACCACACTGGAATATCTGTTGTTACGCAGGCTTGCATTCATTTCATCTGATGCACAGTCCTGGAGCAGCTGTCCAGCTGAGTGAACTTAACCAAAACCTTTTCACTCTAACATGCCTCTGGGCTACTTCCCAGCCCCTCATGCAGGAACGCTGCAACTACCCGCAGGCCCTGCTCCTGCAAAGATCGCCGCGTAAGCAGTGCCACTAGCATCAATGGCTGCTTGTGTCAGGGGACAGGATCCGTACACCAACGCCACAAATAAAGTACTGTACTCTTCTTTGGTGTACCTACTGAAACCACAAACCGTGCAAACAGTTTGCAGTACAGTTTGTATGTCACATATTATTTGAGCTAACATACATCTCATATTTAAGCAAGGTATCTAAATCACAAGGATGTGCTCACAATTTATGGTAAAGCAAAAGCAGGCTTGGGATCAATGTGTTTTACAACCTCCTCTAGTAACACAACTTTTAGCTACCAAAACCCTACTTAAGTGACCCAATTTGAAAGCCATTGAAATTAATTGTTTCAGGAAAAGATTGAGTTTACCATCATGATACCTTCTAGTTAACTTAATTAATTTTGAAGTATTAGTCCTACAAGTTAAGGAACAGCTAACACTGCGTTTATATTACGAAAGAGGATACATTTCCACTCAGCTCATTTTAAACACAGGCAGCCCTGCTGTCCACCGCCAGTACTTCATCCTGCTCCAGTGCTGGTCTCAGTTAACATGGGATTAACGTGAAGACAGGTATGCAATTCCTCTAGAGACACGGATTTGCATTCTATTTAACTCCAAGCTACACCAAAGCACATTCCCACTATTAGTTAGCTTCTGTTGTTCATGGTATTATATACTCCTGAGGTAAACCTAGGGCACTTTCTTTTCCCGTCTAGAAGACCAGCTTTATCCTTAGGGAAACAGGAAATAGCTTGGCACATTAACAGACACTTTCTAACATACTTCAAAGTACAAGAGAGAATCCAGTAGGAGGAAGACCTGCTAACAATCCTGTCCCCTTCTTCTAGGCAGGATTTATCTCAGTTGCTGGACTGCTAGGAGTGTAGTTGGTATCATGGCCACCTGTATTAGCAAAGCTCTTGCTCTCACCATTGTCTTTAAGCAGTAGCCCCCCTCCACAAGCTCAAAGGATAAAGCCTAATGTACCACTGACTTATTTCATACTGCTGTTGGAATTACAGGAAGAAAAAGAAATAAGCATTTTTTACTAACCAGGTAGATACCTAGAATGTCTCAAATAGTGTTGCTTCGCTGCAGAAACTCGCAATGTGGGAGTGTCCTGCCGTGGAAAGGTCACAAGGGAAGGTGCACTGCTGCCAGAGCCTACAGCATCCGAAGGCTTCAGGTCCAAAATACTTTCAAATCTATAACCCAAAAATTGCTACACTTAGTCCAATTCTTATAGCATATGTTTATCCCTGGTTGGTCTTCTCATCTCCATCCCATCTCCAGGAAGCATTTCCTCATGTTGTGTTTGCCATAGCATAAACACACAGACAACGGGGAGTATTTTCAGCCTGAAGCCATACAAGTGCCCTGAAAATCAGATTTGCACTTCTAGTTCCTTTACATATTGCTTTTAAAGTTTTTATAGATCACTCAGTAGGTTTTTCCTCTACTGTGTATGATCCATGGAAACCGCAGCTTAGAGTCACGCAAAACAGTGTATATGCGTGGAATATGTCAAAGTGGTTCATATGTGAAATAGAAAATACATATTAGAAGATTAACTTGGGAAGACGTAAGCTAAGCATCATTTTCAATAGGGGGAAATGAAGAAGGAATTGTATAGAAAGGTACATTGTCCATCAAAAAATGTGTTGCAATTCAAAGATCAGCATTCAACAAGCAGCAAAGGCAAAGCAGGAGAGACAAGCTGCATGTCCTTTACTGGCCTGGATATATGTTTCAAGATCCATAGAAACCATAAAGAGTAACATTATGAAAGCAGAGGCAAAGCCTAAGGAAGTAAGACCAAAATGTACAGGAACATAAAAAGAAACAAAACTTACCCACAAAGAGTTTCATCACTCTGCCTCGTCTTGTTTTTCAAGTCCATCCTTGTAACGGAAGAGCTGAAATCGAGGTCTTCCAAGTCATCCCAGTCTTCAGAACTCTTCACTGTTCTAGGAAGATGTCCCCATCTTCGCCTCGGTTTTGGTTTAAGTTCACCGTTTATATTCTCAGTCCCAGCAGATGTCTTCTGTTACAAAGATTGAAAAGAAACAAACCCATGCACTTACACCCCAAACCAGGTGATGGAAACAAAGACAACTTTTTTTACTGTCTCAAAAAGCAGTACTGGTAGTAGAGCTGCAACAACAGAATCCTAATCTTTCATTAAACATGCTAAGAACACAATCTGTAGCCTGTAGACATTATTACTTCTGCATTTCATCCTGTAAAAAAGTATCTTGCACTGACAGTAGAATAAATTTCTTCGATCTCAATTCCTATTCTATTTATATGTCACAATACACCTCCTAAGCAATTAGCTCACACTCAGATTTTATTTCTTGACCCATCCTGGGAGTACAAAACTGCATGCGCATTCATGTTTCCACAAACCCGTGCCTACACATTTATAAAACATTGTTCTTGCAGGTTCTTGTGTGTCTTCAGCCATTTAAGCTCATTAGTACATTTCAGTCTTGTGCAACTCTGCACTTGACAGTACAGACCCTACTGAAGACTGATCTCTCAGCAGCAGCGTTCACAGTCTGCTCTCATCATCTATCTTATGAATACAGTTTCCTTGCATAATCAACAGAAATTGTGGGTTCTTATGCTGAATGAAGTATCTGTTGTTTTCCATGGCCAGTATAGAAGGGACTATTATTCTCGGTCACATAAACTGGATTCCTTACATGGATGAAGGCAACAGCCCCCTCCACCTCGTTTCAATACTGTTTAGTTTAATACTTTTCTCTCTGGCATCAGTTCCATTAATATTCTGACCACCGTATATCCTTTTTACTTGTATGAAATCACAGTGTCATCCTTTAAGTGGTGCTTCACAACAAAGGGAAGCATAAAACGGCTTTGAAATGAGAAACAGACTTGCTTGTTTTATAGCAATTTGATTTAGATTTCAGAGTAACTTCCAGTTTCTAGTAGAAAGTTATAACTATTCTTTATTTCCATTTCCTGTTCTTTTAATAAAGTATAAGAAGCTTATGAAAGAGAACAAGAAAAAAAACACAGTTAAGGAAAAATCACGCAGTATATCAGGAAGTGTATCTTATGCTAGATGGACCTTTACCTGCTGAGGAATCTTATTGTGAATTGCAGGCAGAAGAACCTGGTTAGACTTGTCCTCCTGCAAATAGTTACTGTGCTCAGCCCCAGAGTTGTCTGTCTTATATGGGTACAGCACGTGCTGAGAAGACTGGCTTTGTTGAAAAGGCCTCGACGAAATGCGCGTGTGAGGTTTCGGAGGGGGTTGTGCCGGAGGGACAGGCTTAATATGCAGAGATGATTTAGTATGCAGTTCCTTTGGCTTCCCCAGTTCCTGAATGCCCAGGGCACGCCCAACTTGGAAGTACGGATATCGAAGTGCCTAAAACATAATGAAGATATTACGATCCAACTTAGGAAACCAGAGTTTTTAACTTACTTTAGCCCTATGGGACTGTACAAATTTAATTTCCTTATTCCTGGGATAGAAAACCACAGAACAGCCATCTCTCAACACCAGATTCTAGTGAGTACAAACCACTTCAGAATAATGCTGCCAACAGTAGAAGAGTTTCAACAGATACCAAGTTATCAAATCCTCTGTGGACTTGCCCAAAGCAAAAGGTTCTGCAGAAGTAAGATACTCAACCATGCAAACACATGCAGACCTATCATCACAGATTCAGCCATCAAGACCTGAATGACCCCAGAGACATCCCACCTCTTCCATTCCCCAGTTTAAAGACTGAATCAAGTGAAAGAAACATAACCCTTATGCAAATTTGCCTCTCTATTTTTTGGAAGGTATGTTTGTAAAAATATATTTATCCTGCCTTACAAGTATTTCAGGAGTTGTCAGTAAAGGCAATTAATTTCGTCCCATCTTGCTGTTTCAGGTATATTTACCTTGCCTTCCCAAAAACCTCTCACTGCAAAAACCTTCTAAAAGCTCAGATTCCTCACCATAGTTACACCTTCCTGTAAAACATTTGTTAGTAGCTCTTAACACAAAGTTATAGTCAGTAGTTTTTTTTTTTGCTTTTCATTATCTTTGAGAGTTCTTAATCTATTTTATGTTTTAACTGCTTTAATTAGCTTTAAAGCTTTTTATTACAATTTGTACTGAAGGTTTGATACAATCACAAAGGTTCAGTTATTGAAGTCAAGTCAGATTTGAACCCAGAATCACATCTGTTTTTCAAAAGGTGCTCTGCTTGATTTACACAAATGAAATTTTATGAAATTTTCCATTAGGCAAGGACAATTAATATCTTGTGAAACAGGATCTGACTTGAGCAAGCCAAGTTACTTTGTATAAAGAATGCATACCCTGCTAACGACTATGCCCTTGAAGAGAAGCTGAGAAACTGATAAAAAAGAAACATCTTGCCCCAGAAGGTGCTGAAAGCTGGATGCCTGTCAAAGGATCATGAAGTAAGGGTCTGCATGGGAAAGGGAGAACCAAGATAAGCAAAGAGTAACACGGCAGACATGGCTCTGAGAGAGCAGGATGATGCCATAAATCTGCCAGAACAAAGAAACTGCAAAACAGGCTCAAGGAGAGCAAATCTGCTAGAGAAGCTCAAGCAGATAAGGAGGGATCTGGAGCATGAAAACATTCATTAAACTAAGGAGATATACATCCTTGCAGGTGCATAACATTGATAAAGATTGTGAATGGTCAACAAAATTTCACTAATTAGTGTCCTTAAAGTGAACTCTCTCATTATAATATGAAAACCACACCTCTAGTGCTAAAATCGCCCGCTCCTCAGATAAAGACCCCTACTTACTGAGCACGTGTAGTAAATTTAAAAAATATTGTACCTTTAAACTAATTTAAGAAAAGCACTAACCAACTGTAGTTAAGTAGGTATGACTGAAAAGCCTAGCTGTTATTCTGAATTGTATAAATATGTAATGCAATTGCAACCAGGCGTGCTAGCTTTGTGGAATTACCACCTAGCACCCATCTCTGCACAGAAATGAAATAAATAAATACTTCTGCTCTGTGTGTAAGATGGGCGTACTGCACACTGGGTAAAAGAACCCAAATTTGGGTTCCACTACAGTACTGATACCTGAAATCAGTGGCTACCATCAACAACATCCACTGGACCATTACATGTGCTATACTGACGACTGGGGCTCTGCCTACGTACGGGATGTTAGGACATCACCTACAGCACAACTGAGCCAAGGCTGCCCTGCAAACTGCCTTGCATTAAGCTAGCTTTATCCAGGCAACACCGAGCTGGGTGCGCTGACAGTGCAGTGCACTGAGAGCTGGCTGAATGGCCAGGCCCAGAGGGTGGTGGTCAGTGGAATAAAGTCTGACTGGAGGCCAGTAGGTAACAGTGTACCCTTGAGGCCAATGCTGGGGCAAACACTGTTCAACATCTTCATTAACGATGCTGATGGTGGTGCAGAGTGCACCCTCAGCAAGTTTGCTGATGACACAAAGCCAGAAGGAGCGGCTGACGTGCCAGAGGTTTGTCGTGCTGTCATCCAGAGGGACCTCAACAGGCTGGAGAAATGGACTGACAGGAACCTCATCAAGTTCAACAAGGGGAAATACCAAGTCCTGCACCTGAGGAGAAGAAACTCCACGCACCAGTTCATGCTGGGGTCAACCACTTGGAAACTTGCTCTAAAAAAGGATCTGGAAGACACCAAGTTGAACATGAGCTACCAAACATGCCCTTGCTGCAAATAAGGCTAACAGTATCCTGGGCCACATGAGAAGGACTGTTGCAGGCAGCTCAAGGAGGGTAATCCTTCCCCTCTGCTCAGCACGGGTAAAGCCACACCCAGAGTACTGTATCCAGTTTTGGGCTGCCCAGCAGAAGAGAAAGATGGACAGAATGGAGAGTGGCTAGGGAAGGGCCACGAAGATCATTAAAGGACCAAAGCATCTCACATATGAGGAATCACTAAGAGAGCTGGCATGGCTCAGCCTGGAAAAGAGAAGGTTCCGGGGAATCTTATCGAAGTATGCAAGCAAATAACTGAAGGGAAGGTGCAGAGAAGATGGAGCTAGGCTTTTTTCAGTAGTGTCCAGTGACAGGACTAGAGGCAACAGGCACAAACTGAAACACAGGAGGTTCCCTCTGAACATCAGGAAACCCTTTTTTACTGTGAGGGTGACTGAGCACTGGCACGTTGCCTATGGCAGGGGGGTTGGACCACATGACCTCCAGAGGCCACTTCCAACCTCAACCATTCCACGATTCCGTGGCACGTATCAAAAGCAATGAAAGAACGGCATCAGAGCCTTCAGCCATACATCCTGCTGTCACCCTGCTGCTACTCACAGTGACTAGATTATACTTAATTCATGTGTACTATACACACCTCAGCTACACATTTGATCACAAAACACAAGCCCCATGCAGTTGAGGTTGCATGCAAAAGACTGATTACTCTCTTTTAATTACACCCCTTGATCTTGCAAATTGTTCTTGGCTTCTGCTCATCCAAGAACTGCACCCTGAGCAACTGTTACATGCCCCTCTATAAACGGTGTCTGGCAGTGAAAGGAAGTTTCATATGCAGATGTGAGAGAAACAAAACCAAACAAACCTGACTAGCTGTTGGCCGCTTCTTGGGGTCCCACTGGAGCATGTCTCTCATGAGCTGCACCGCTTCACTGCTAGCATTAGGTATGAGGGTTTTTAGGTTGTTAGGTACACACTGAGGCCAGCGAAAATTCATGGAGGCTGAAAGTTGGTAGCCTTCAGGCCAGTCATTCTGGAAGAACAAGATTTCCAATCACAAAGGAAGTTCAGCTGTAAAATACCATAGTGCCTAAGTACACTGGCATATATTCTCCTATCAGTAACAGACTGTGCCCAGCTTACTGTAGACTGTTTTAAAAATATCAATAGAAATTTTCACCTCATATCTCTGGTGAGAGCTAAGTCTCGCTTTACATTTAACCAAGTCAAAGGCACAAATGGAATCAGGACATAGGAGTCTTCCCACTTCTAGCCTCTTACACCATAGGTTTATACGAATATGCAAGAGAAAATTAAACTTCCACTCAATAAAATCACAGTCTAATGACTTTGTCTGCTGTTCAGGGGTCTATTTCTCCTCCTCTAGATGTTAGGTTTTATAGCATAATTACATAATGCTTATTTCACAGAAAATAAGTTTTAATTTAGTTTACTATATCTGAGATTGAGGCCATACAATAGCAGTAGGTATGAAAATTAATTATTTTTATGCTTACTGCTACTGTGCCATTCTGTATTGTAGAACACCTCTTAGTATTATTGCAGTGTGGAATGTCACTGTAGCTACCTTCTTTGGAGTCCCCAAGACTTGGCAAATTTTGAATATAGTATCAATTTCACTGGCGCCTGGGAAAAGAGGCCTCAGGGTATAAACTTCTGCCATTATACAACCAACAGCCCAAATATCTATTGGAGAACTATAGCTGGTGGATCTCAGGAGGACTTCAGGAGCCCTGTACCTTTAAGAGAGAGAAAAAAAAAAAAGAAACAAATTCCAACAATCAACACAATTCAAATAGACATACAGGAAACCATTCAGCTCTTCATTCTTTGCTGTTAGGCGCAAACATTCCTTAAAATGCTCCCATCCTCTCCTATCCTACATGTAAGGCCTCCTTTTTCCTACAATGAAGAATTAAACCCTACATAGGGTCTTGTAAGTTTTCTTATGCCTTCCTGACATGCAGCAACCCCAGTGTGTCCCACCCGCCTTACCAGGCCCTCTCTTTGTTCCTGTGCTGCTGCCATCTGTAAACTGTCTTGCACTTAAGTTTTTTGAACTATGCCGAGCTTAAATAAAAGTTTCATAAAGAGGAGGCATCGAAAGTGGTATTACCTTCAGCACAAACTTAATACTTTACTTCTTTAGAGGCTTGATTTTAAAAGTTTCACACAATGTAGGCGAATAGGAGCACTTACCACCTTGTGGATACATAATCAGTGTAAGGAGGTCTAGATCGGATTTCTCGGGCTAAGCCAAAGTCGGCTATTTTCACAAGTTCTGGTCCCATGCAAAGAAGGTTTTCGGGTTTCAAGTCTCTGTGAAAGAACCCTAAAATTCAAATGAAATATTGATGTGCATTGCAATGTCACCTCCAGCTGTAGCCTTTATTTTCTACCTGGATTGTTTTGCTTTAGTTCTTATTGCTGAAGTTTCAATAGCACAACACAGAGTTCAAAATCTTATGTGGTCAACAGAGATAATCAGTATAAGGGTTGCTCAGTCCAGACTGTGAAGCACAGTATACCCAAGCTGACTATCTTATAACAATTCAGAACATTCAGCCAGATAGCTCCCTTTCAAGTGACACTTCTTTAACATAAAAAAAAAAAAAAATACACCATTTTAATGTTAGTTGCATTCTAATTGTGTGGAAACTGTGCAATGAAGACATAAAAAAAATACTTCAAATATTCTTTTGAACAGAATACAAATTAAAACATGAGGTAATTTTTTTGTGCTTTGAAGCTTCTTTTTAAATCTGAGAACAGAATAATCCGCAACCATTCAGTTACTCATCGCCCCATCAGACAAAGGATCTCAGCATAGTTGTTAGTGCCCCCTGCACTCAGCAAAACCTGATCACAAGTGAGCATTTGGCAAGAGCTTTCTCAATACAAATGAGCGAAGACGGCTAGAATATTGCTGACTACTGTCTCTGAAATTTGCTTCCACCCTTAGTCTGGAAAACTTGTCCTCGTGCTTCTTGGAGGCATCTGAGACCACTGTTTCCTATACACAGCTCCCTCTGCAGTAGCTTGTTAGAGCTCTATGACCTCCTTTTCAGAGATCATCTAACATGCTCAGTTTTTTCCACGACTTTGAACATATTCCCACAGAGAGCAGAATAAACATTCACATATACACTGTCCAGTATAAATATATTAACTTTTGTTTGCTAGATAATGCATGTTAAAGTGCTGTGGAGTTTTGCCAATCAGCAGATAACATCCTTCCTAGGGATATTAAGTAGATGTTATGGTGGCAGCTTGAACTACTGCCTTTTTATGGAAGGCACCGGAGAGAGGAACAGAGCAATCAAGGTTGTTTTTAGCACTTAGTACAATTACTTCTGTATTTTGCTGTGCAAACATGCAATGTACCAACAGAATGCTTTTGAGGCAATTTATTTCATGTGAAAACTTCTAAAAAGAGCAATCAGTATTTCCAGATCTTTATATCTACAGATTTAGAACATCTTGGCAGAAATATCAATCTAGTGTGTAGGGGGTCAGTGAACACAGTGAATTTTGTTTTGACACAAATAAATGCTTTATAGCTACAGTAAATTAAATAGCAGAAGGTATTCCCAGAGGTTGTAATCCATTTGACAATTTATTAAAAAAAGGTGGCTTTGATTTTTGCAAATAAATCATACTATTTTTCTGTTTTTAAATATTTTGCATCTCACTGGAACAGACTGGAATTTTTAGTTTGGTTTCAGAAGTGTATCCAAGCCCCATTAGAACAGAGAATAAAACCAAGTTTGAAAATGTTTTGCAAAACAAAGTTAAATGTGTTCTTCAAGTGAACTGAAATGCTGGTCCTACAAGCCTTTAAGTTCCAGGACTTTGGCCACTGATGTTATTTTTTTTCCGATAACCCCAAGAGCTGACCAGCAACGTACAGTACAGTGTATTTAGCAGGCAGAATTGCAGAGGGCAGCAAAACATGGTGAGCAAGTTATCACTAAAATAAGTAATTTTTTTTTTTTATTAGTTAAGTGGGTCTTGTTACTAGTGGCTGGTACACTAGCTTTAGCTTTTATCATTACTGTAAAAATTAGTTGAAGGCCATGCAATGAAAACTGTCAGTCACTCAGATTTTGTTAAGTGTATCTTACACAGAATGTGAGTTTTATTCAGGTACCTTGAGAAAAGAGTAATTTTTCCTCTATTCTCACCCTCAGGGGACCTCTAAATCTGTCAAGAAGTTTACCCATTAGCATCATATGAGTTTTAGAAAGTGGCTAGCTGCCAGTCTGAGAAAGTAGAAATACACAGAAAAGGAACTGAGCAAATCTCCAGACTAAAATATCAGGCAACTATAAAATACGGGTATTTTCAGTAATCTGAATCTCTCATATAGTGTCATTCTTTTGATGAGGCCCTTTACGAAAGTTCGCAATGCAACTGTTAGTGTACTCATTAAAAAACTTACACAGACATTCTCTTGCTCCAGTTCAAAATGTTTTACCTGTAAGCATAACCTACCATGCTTATGGATAAATGCAAGCCCTTGCAGGATCTGATACATAATATTCCTAACTGTAGACTCAGGAAACAGTTTGTTTCTGTGGGATAAAAGAAAAAGGAAGAAATAAACGTTAAGTTCACACATTAGCTTATGCTATCTAATGAACCAAAGATAAAAGGTAACAATGACAATAAAACTGTTAGATGTATTTTAAGTACTCTCATGTAGTTTATTTCTCCAATAAAATTTACACAGTATTTCAGAACTGCCATATTAAATTATATTAAGACTATGTGGCATCATGTTAAGACTACGTGGGACAGCGATATTAAACAGGGGAAAAAAGGAAAGAAAAGAAAAAAAAACCAAACAAAAAAAAAAAAAAAAAAAAAAAGAGAAGGAAATTGGCCAAACTGAACACAAACAGAACAAACCTTAGCATGTATAGGTCATCAGGCATGCTCCTCAAAACAGCAAGGGTTCATGTTACTTTAGTGCTTTTCATGCACAGTTTGTTCTGGCCTCTCCTCTACAGCATATACAAGACACACTTTTGATTTTCCCTTGTTGTTATTAGATAACTGACGTGCTACTTCCTTCTCTTCTGTCATCTGAAAAAACAGTCTTATCTGCTACCACTGAAAACAAGAGGTTCTCCTCAAAATATTCAGGCAAGATGATCAGCCGTGGCAGGCAGTTTAATGACAGCCTCTCTTACCAAGAGAGGATTCTGATCAAAGAGCTCTGTACCAGCTGTCTCTGTACATGCCAAAACACAGTATCGATGGGTTGGAGTGGAAATCAGTGACAGTTTTATTCAGAAAGCCTAACGGTGAATGAAGATGACGGTCTGGGCCTTACTGAATTTCCTGAGCTTAATTCCTCTCAAAAAAACTTGACCATCACATATTTCAGAAGTGAGATCAGCTACTAGAGTCAGCTTTTCATATTTGCTTGCTTGTTTTTTGAATTACAGCAGAAAGAGTTATATTTCTTCTACAGTCCCTTCCAGGAAGACTGGCAATGTTAACCAAGACTTCAGCAAATAAATCATAATTCTAAAGGGTTGATTTATAAGTCTGAAGCTTAGCTAAACTGTAGAGAACATGATGCACAGCACACTTTTACAGACATCTGTCCTTTTTGTTTTCATAAGGAGACAGGATATATCAAGCATTTCTAAGAAATTTCTAAAGAGAATTAGTTTATATGTTATGCACTTGAACGACTTTCTCAAGGTTCAACATTTCATGTAATTAAAAATCAGCATCCATGTATATGTGCACAATTTAGTTAAAGTTGTTCTATGCCTGTGCATGCATAATCAGTATCTTTATGCTTAAAAAGGTATTTTATGTAGTATTCACAGAGATGTACTACAACAATAACCTTACTTTATTACATCAAGTAAGATTACTGTCATCTCCCAGGCTGATTCTATGGCCCATAGAGAGAAAAACGGCCTCCTCAGAGAACAACTCAAAGCAGAGAGCTACTTTGCCCCAAATTATCTTCTGGAGGATGCAGTCATGGTCCAAAGGCTCACACTAAGCCTTTATAAATGTTTCAGCAAATACCAAAAAGTTAGATTTTATTGAGAATGCTTATAAATAAAATACAGAGTCTTTGGACATGACAAATTGCAAGGAAAAAAAAAATTCCTACAACCAATCCAGAATTTGATCCCTCATGATTACTGTTTCAACCACTTCTTATTTATTCATCTACTTGAGGAAGAGGTGGTGATACCACACTCTAACAGAAAAAGTATTGATGGCTGGAGTAGCTACTTAGAAATCAAAAGTTCTAGGTTCAATGTCTCCTCAGCATGAGGGCTGTTAGAAGTCCACAGTTCCTAACTCTCAAAACAGTGACCTAATTATGTGCCATGCTAATCTGGGAAGAGACACTGGAAACTCTCATTAAACCGTTGGGGATATGCTCTAAGGTGATAGCCACAGCTCCTACCTAAACACAGAGTTTTAAGCCACAGTCATCTAAGCCTAAACAAATAATCCAAAGTTCTTCGAAAAGTAACAGGCATGTTAAAAGCACATTACGCAAGTAATTAATTTTTATCAGGAATGGGTGATGCTGTTACATACCTTTCTTTCATTAACTGATAAAGATTTTCCTTCATGTATTCAAACACAAAATACAGATGATCATTTTCCCTGATAACTTCTTTCAGCTTTACTACATTGGCATGGTTTAACTTCTTCAAAGACTAGGAACAGAAAATACAAACAGGATTTTACAAGGGTCTTACTCTAATTAAAAAGAAAAAAAAAATATTTCACTGATGCAGAAGACTTGATTTAAAAAACTCTTCAATATTTTAAATAATCAGACAGTTCTGAGACCGAAGACCAGATCTCTAAATATGAGCAGATACATATATAGTACATGTATCAACGGGATGTGCTGGTCATTCGAAAGCCATTATCTGGCATCACAGTAGGCACCAAAATGACTGTATTTTTCCTGTGAGTAACTTCCTACTTGCAGAATTCACGCTCTTCTTGTACTTGCACTGGCAATAGTCAGGTTAGACTCAGGACTAAATATAAGCCTGGAAATTATTCCTTGAATATGTGAATTAACTCTGATGGGCAGCTGAGCTGACTCATCTGCCCTGGTGGGAGAGGGGAGAGAATTGGAAGAGTAAAAGTGAGAAAACTCATGGGCTGAAATAAAGACAGTTTAATAGGTAAAGCAAAAGCTGCACATGCAAGCAAAGCAAAATAAGGAATTCATTCAGTGCTTCCCATTGGCAGGTAGATGTTCAGCCATCTCCAGAAAAGCAGAGCTCCATCATGTGTAATGGTTCCTTGGGAAGACCAACGCTATCACTTCAAGTGTCCTCTCTTCCTTCTCCTTCCCCCAGCTTTTACTGCTGAGTACAATGTCGTATGGAACATCCCTGTGGTCAGCTGTCAGCTGTGTCCCCTCCCAGCCTCTTGCCCAGCCTCAGCCTACGTGCTGGCATGGAAGTGTAAGAAACAGAGAAGGCTTGAGGTTGTGCAAGCACTGCTCAGCAGTAACTAAAACATGCTTATGTTACCAACACTGTTTTGGTCACAAATCCAAAGCACAGACCCATACAAGCTGCTACAAAAAAAACCAACTCTATCCCAGCCAAAACCAGCACACTTGGGCCTTCATTCTCCCTTCTTTTTGGATTTTCAGTGTATTCTTCATTCATTCTTGCTGTAGCAACACAGTACCAATCTGTGGTACTCTAAAAAAAGTGACTTAGGTTTTCTGCACGTTTGCAACAGTGACATCAAGGACTAGAAATTAAGGGAGGTCTGTAGAACACACTCCTAAAGCTTTGTTGTTGTCAGAACTTCATGTTTGATGTCTGCCCCCAAACCAACTATCCAGAAACAACTGCAGGTACAAAGGTTACTGTGGAACAAAGGGTATGTGTTCTCAAGTTCTGAAAAACAAACACCAATCGACTCCAGGGTCTGTGATCAGAAATCTCTCCCACTCACTCACCACAAGAAGGAAGCAGCTCTCTACAGCCAACTGATTTTTTGTAAGACTACAGAATTTTAATAAGACTTTTTGTAAGACTACAGACACTCCATTCAAATGCAAAGCCAGGAAACAGATCTGTAATGCCATATGCCACAGCTCCTATTGGGGAGAGTTTTTGATAAAAGGGGTGGAAAGAACTGGATGTTACCCCAAAACGTGACAGGAATTGTCTAATTTAAAGTCAACCACTGAATGAAACATATACCTTAACCTCTCGAAGGTTCATGCATTCCTCCCAGGAATAAAACTTTCTTTTCATTCTACAATAGCAGAGGGGAAAAAAAAAACGATTAATAGATGGTCAACATCAGCTGGTCTTAGACCCATTACATCTTAACAATTCAGTTCTTCCATCACAATATAAGGTGTTATCTCCTTTGAAAAAAAAAGAAAAAAAAACAACAAACTTTACAGCTCTAGACAAGGTACACTCTAATAGAATTTAAAAGTATTACTATTACACAGGATTGGCTTTTTTTGTATAAACATCTTGCTGCAATAACTTCAGAGCCTTCAACAAGTCAGGGTATGCTATTTTTCTTTCCAGTATACAATGTGGTGGAGTAGAGTCTAACTGTAAAAAGGACAAGGATCACGACAGTTATGAACAACTCAGACTAAGTTTGGAAACAAACCTAACGGAGACCAAATTAAATCACTTCACTGAGTCTCCAATTTTATCATATTGTTCTTCCTCCTCTATATTTTGATTATTTTTTTTTTTCTGTAATTTCAACACTTCTCCCCTCTAGGTTGTATTTCTTTGTTTTTCAGTGCTCCCTATGTTTCTCTCTCCCTTGCGAGTTGCATCTATCACGCCAACTGCTTTTCAAATTCTGCCTTTCAAGCTTATCAGCAACTCTGCTCTACAGAAACAAACTGCATAGCAGATCTGGTTTTTTTGATATAACTCTGAACATCGGTCCTATTTGTTCACGTGCACTTTGATTATGACTCAGTTCTTTCACACATAACTCTGTGCTTTAGGATCAACAGGATGAAGGCCCACATGTACACATACACACAAAAGAACACAGATGAAGTTAACAAAAATACCCAACTGTGAGTCTGGATTTCAGAGGGAGTTAGGCAACCTTTGAAGATCTGAATCTTTGTCAGACTTTAATAATAATTCAGTATTACTTATTACTGTAGTAAGTTTCCAGTTTGAAATCAGCTCTTCCAATTAGAATAGTTTAAGAACTACAAGCCCTTCATTTCGTGAAGGGGTCTGGACTTCTTTGTTGTTGTTGAAACAGTGTTTTTGCAGTTACTGTCTTGTGCATCCAGCCATTAGTTCTTATTAATAGATTGCCATTAAGGTGTAAGCTAAGAGACTACCATCTTCTGATTTGTTCTGAAATTTCTGAGTTTCCACCATGTCACAAAATGAAAATCAAAGGTGTCTCTGGCAAGGTTTGACATAAGAAAAATATCCTCAGCACAGAGGATTTAGCGAGTTGCTAAAGCCAGCTACTGACTGTTGATACAAAAGAATGCTGTACTGAAAGCTCTTTCGACCAACCATGATCCAGGGACACACTTGTATTTCAGGAAGGTGCCTGCAACGCTTTATAGCGGTCTCTTACCACAACTAGGACAAATAAGCCATTTAAAAACTGAGGTCACTGCTGAGACAGCAGAAATAAAATCAAGTGGACTTCTCACGGAATTTTAAGAACATTTTGAGCTGAAAAGACCACTACGTAATAGCATAGAAAGGTACAGATAATGGACAGTGAGATCCATTGTGTTAATTATCACTGCTGTTGACTGGAAATTAGACCATGAAGTGTATGTTCCTTGTAAGCAGCAGGGAAGGGGCTGCAGATTTCAAAGGAGAATTGCAGAATACTTTAAATAATATACATAATACACATTTGACTGCATGCAGTAGGAGAGCACTGTTACAATAAGCCTATGCATCTCACCCTCTTTATCTTCTGCTGGGGCTTTGGAGGATACAAGAAACTTGAGCTTTGCATCCTGCCCCAACACAACTCCAAATATACACGTTGTATGAAATGCAAAGGACTCAAACCAGCATGACCAAGTGATGCAGATCAGAGCATAGAAAAACCCAGACCATCCACTATTAAGTAACAAATGGAAATACTTACTTTTTAATGGCTATCAGCTCTCCAGATTCAATGCTTCTCCCCAGGAGGACAGAGCCGTAGGTCCCATCACCAAGCTGTCTAATAGTTGTGTACCTATTCATGATGAGGATACTTTAGCTGCAAGCGCATTTCCGTCCTTAGTGTTTCTTGTGATTCTCCTCCGAGTGTAACCAGTTCTTTCTGTGGCAGCATAAATATAGAGCACTCAGGACAGTGTGAACAGTTGCAGGAATCATGTTTTCAAGACTTAGCCTTTGGTCTGAAAGCACAGAACATGATCAGTTTGACTTCTGTACCCTTCCAAGATTGCTTGTGTGCAGACCCCACTCTCCTCCAAGAGATATTCCTTGTAAGCTATACACGAACACTTGTCTTGGTCTCTCACCAGAAAGGGCCAGCCTGTACATGAACGTAACCGGGTGCGTTCCTCCAATCTGCTCTTACACTAAACCTAGAGGCACTTGACAGCAAGCCCGCAGACAGCCCTAACGGGAGAAACTATTACTGAAAGCAGAGGATAAAGTATCATAGCTTGGAAAAAATAGTTTGCTATCAGAAAAATGAAGCCTTCCAGTGAGGGCATCTGCTCTAGCCAAATTCTCAGATGTGCAAGTCACCATCTCACAAGCTGTACTGCCATCAGTTAAAACAAACCAATTTCCTGGCTTTCCTTAAAGTGTTATGCTAGAGATATAGCCATATGTATTTCCTTAAACAAAGCCTTCAGAGGAAGAATTTTATATTCATACCAGGTAAGACCACGTGTATTTCAGTGCAGTAGCCCTTAAGCACGAATCAGTCTCTAGGAACAGTGGATACATCAGATTACCTATCCAACCTTCCGTCTTGACACTGCACGAACAATGGAATACTGACAAGAAAGAAAGTTCTCATCCCCTGATTTAATCTAATTGCTGATAATATTTCCCAGGCTTTAGTTTAGAACAAATGGGATCTATTTTAAGTAAGTGAATCATTCATTTGGAACAAAATAGAACTCCTCTGCAATGAGAGTCTGGTGCCCACATTCTGTCTTTCTCCAGCTCTAACAGAACAGCAATATTTGTAGAAGGTGACTTAAGTCTTTTTAGTCTGCATTTCAGCTATATTTTCACAATTTTCTTTTTTGTATCAGCCTTAAATCTCTCCTCCATCTTAACTTATTTTGCAAAGACAAATTATGATATTAAAAGTAATGCGATTATGTTGTTTGAACTCTGAACTAACATCAGTGCAGAGCCACAATCATGCAGGTGCAAGATGTTGTGAAGATCCTTTGTTTTCAGTCTTCTAAGCCTATTAGTCCAACTAACACTGATACAGGAACAAACAAACAAAAATGAGGAAATACGATGTTAATGTACCTTTTGCCAATTTTACACGTGTATAAAGAAGAAACACCATGTCTCTAACACTATCAATAGACACTGAGTAGAGTCTCAAACAGGCAGGAGGAATTGCCCTCTAGCAGTATCAGTTTCTCTCCACACACTCCTACAGAGAGCCACAATCAATCACCTTAAATTAGAGACCTAATCCCACATTTTGTACTACTTGCCAAGGAACATAGAGCCTGTCTGTAACAACGGCGCTTCAGCGTAGCAGTTTCTTTTTGGCTGGTTTTCAGACTGTGCACCTGCTACAAACATGAAGCTACATTTAGGCAATGTTCTGCATACAGGTTAAAAGGCTTCGCTTACTCCAGCTGGTCAATGACTGGAGGGCAAACCAAAAGCCTTGGCTCCCAGACCTTTACTCAGATCCTTGGCAAAAATTTCAAACAATGACAAAGCTTTGCACGGTCTCCTCATCTGAAAATTTAATATTTATTAGTATCCAAACAGGTAATTTTACACAGTAACTTCAAATTGAAGCAGATGGGATGTGTGGATTTTTCAGCCCATATTCCCAGTGCCGGAGTTCTGAAACTGTAACCACAACAGATGTGATGGCTTACAATTCATGGACCACCATGTTACTCCTAGCTTATCATTCACATATTCCTTTTAGGGGACTGTGACTGCAGAGTGAACGAGCATCTTTGCCTCAGCTGATAACCACAGCAAACCAAAAGATGCATAACATTGCTGGCAATAAGCACCAATGGCTGTCACGGACAGATTGTTTGATGTCTCTTAAACAGAAGAAGTGGTGAACACAACTGCCTCTTACTGGGGATACTAATTTAAGCCCCTCTCCTTTCTATAGCCACTGATTTTCACAAAACTTGTAAGAAATCATCCTTGTGATTCCGGCTCTGCTGTCAAACATGACCAAAACAGACAAATGAACTGAAGTATTTTTGAGGGATAAAGGGGAGGCAAAGAAACAAGAAGAAAAACAGTCAGAATATACAGATTTCAGTGAGGAATGCATTTTTAAAAACGTGCCAGGATGCACAGAAATTAACATGACTCCTATGGAAGCACAAATCCCCCTCTCTGAAAATCCACTGAACAAAACCTAAATAAAGTATTGTTGGTTAATTAAATCAGTACCATTTCTTGTTGAGTTTAATAGTGATGTTGTTTTTAAAAAATATATCTTACTTTGCAAGATTTATGTTCTGTCCTTATCACTTTCTGCTGTCTCTCACCTTCAACTATGCGAACAAACCGCAGACTGTTTCACCTAAGTGGAGTCCCACTGACATCACTGAAACAAGCACGAGACTCTGGCAAGCAGTTTGCAGAGCTACAACAAGTATAATCTAGTCTGGAACTACAGTCTAGGCAAATTCACATCGTTAGAGTATGTAAGTGCAAACTGCAAAACTGTCTTGAAGTAAAAGAGTGTGTCAATAGTAAGTAGAAACAAGAAAAAGCCTTATTTTCACCATATTGTAACACCATGTTCAGACTCCACCTATAAACACTTTTTCCCCCACAGAAATCAACCAGCAAAGCCCCTCCATAAGCAAGCCTAACTTAATGCATCAAGACTACTTTCTAAGTATAACTCAAAGTTGCTATTTCGCTTATGCGCACTTTAAATAACCATCCACTCCCTTTGACGGGCTGCAGCGCTGAGAACTGAAAGCGAAACTGGCTCACTCCCTGCCAAAGTCGAGCATCACAAAAAAAATTCTGAAAATTTATTCTGTGCGTTGGCAATAACCTGAAGGTGTTACTAGCAGGACGCGGGCAGAAAGGCGTGGTTTAAAGCCGCGGGTTTCAGTCGACGTCGTCCCAGCAGCTGCTGTTGTTTGTCAGCGGAGGCTTCGCGGGTGCCCCACGAGCCGAAAACCAAGGCAGGAGCAGCGGGAGGCACCAAGGCAGGAGCAGCGGGAGGAGCCGGCCCCTCGGCAGCGGGAGGAGCCGGGCCGTTTGCGAGCGCGGGCCCCTGCGCCCGTCCGCCGCCACAGCCCAGGCCTTCGCGCTGAGGCGGCGACCGACGCGCAGAGTAACCCCGCTCCCGCCCTTTATCGTTCTGAAACACCGCTGCCGCCCGAGCCGGTCCCCCCGCGGCGACCACCGTGCCCCGCGGTACTCACGGCGTTCGGGGTTTTCCCTCCTTCAGCCCAGCCCAGCCCCGGCCCAGCGGCCCCTAATGGCGGCGCCCGGCCTCCGCCGCCCCCGGCGGCTGCCGCCGCGGCCCTCTCCCGCAGCCCGCCCCGCCCCGGCCCAGCTGCGGCCCACGCCGAGCCCATGGCGGGGCCCGCCGCGCCCCCGGCCCCCGGCTCTCCCCGCCCGGCGGGCTCCCCGCGGGGGGGTTCACGCCCCACGACAGCTCCGCTCCGCTCCGCGCCGCCCGGCCGGTCCCCTGGCAGGAGGGAGGGCCGCGGGGGCCCGCGGGGCCGGGTTTAGGGGTCCCCCCAAAAGCGGGCGGCTGCTGGCGGGAGAGAGGGCAGAGCAGCGCGGCGTGAGCACCGCCGCCGCCGCACGGCGGATTACAGCTCAGCTGGGTTTTAACGGAATTAAAAAAAATATAATGAAAATCCCCCGGTGACTGGCCTCTCTCGCAGCCCCGAAATGAGTTTAAATAACAAAACAGGAACGCAGAAATAGGAAATCGTAAACTCATGGCAAGAATATCGACATCGTAACCGCTGCCCGGAGGGCCCGAGCCTTCCGCACCACAGCACCACGGGCTCTCCCCGGCTACAGCAGAGTTACGCTGAGAAATGGAGGGGGGGGAGGCAGAAAAAGGGAAACAAGGAGAAAAAAAAAGTTGGCCCCGAGCAATTGATCATTGGGTCTGACTGTAATAATGATTCAGCAAGTCTTACCTTCTTTTTACACCTCTTAATTTAGGTTTTAAAAGTAAAGCACAGAGTTACTTTTGGGCATTTGCTAAACAGGGTGAGCTGGTGGTGTAATCCAGGAGCGTGGCGCACCCCGCTCCTCCCCTCGGGGACTATTTCACATCAGAGAATCCCACAGTGAAATACACCTCTTTAACAAGACATACATTCATTGACAAAGGTGTGAGGGAACTCCAAAAAGCTTTGGATGTCTTGCCACCCCCTCATCTAAGTAGAGGCTGGCCTTTAGAACATTCACATTTCTGAAATTAAAAAAAAAAAAAAAAAAAAAAAAAAAAAAAAAAAAAAAAAAAAAAAAAAGGAAGAATAATAAGAGAGTTAGGTTCTCTCCTAGGGACATGCACGACTCAGTGAAGGCAGCGGGAGCAGCGCACACTTACTCAGAAGAGATGGCTGCTTTAAGTCATCCCTGTTACATCTCACGTGCACAAAACTCGTATCAGTACCCAGCCACCCAACAGCCATAGTGCCCTGTTTTTCTGTTGTTAGAGGCTGAGCTTCTTCATTCCCAAAAGAGACATGCACCCAGATAGGAGAAAAGCCCAGCAGTTCTGACTCCAACCCCAAACGAGAACTTGTATTAAAGATAACCAGTGGTATTCATGATTGTCCCACCTCAAAACCTCAGCTGCACTGCCCTTGTCTCAAACTATTCACACCGGGCCCAGCCAGCCTGCCAGCACCCAGAGCCTTCCCCAGCCCTCCCACCCCAACTGCCCAGCCAGGGATCGGCACCTGCTCTGGCAGACGACCCCCTCACTGGATTTGGGCCACCACCTGGATTTGAAACCTGCTGCTGGCTCCTGCATCCCACCCTGGCCACAGCCACCTTTCCCACTGCCCAAGGCTGAGCGCTCACCTGCCCCTCTCCCGAGCAGACACTTGCCTCCTTTTGCTCCTAAAAACATGCAAGGCCGTAGACAGGGGTAAGAGTTCACAGGTCACACGTAAAGACTCATACACGTGGTTTTCTTCTGGAAAAAAGGCTGTAATACAGATTAAAAAAAAAAAGAAGTTTTAGTCTTATTTTATAAAACCTGATGTACAGAGAGCATGGAATGACTGCTCACTGAACTGGATGGGGAGAGGAGAGAGGGCCACGAGAGTCACAGGACCTCAGCAACGCTGTTCTCCATGGGGCCGCAGTGCTAACCGCTCCTTTGTTACCCGGTTTTTAATTTGTCCGTAACGAGGCCCCGCTCTGACCGCGGGAACGGCGGCTCCCACACTGAGCGCCGCTCCTGCTGACACGGGGCTGAGGGGCCGCGCCGAGGGGGCGGGAGGCCGCCCCTGGAAGCCCGGACATCGCCGCCTTCCCTCGGCTCCCGGAACCGGAGCGGCGGCGGCGGGGCGCAGGGCCGGGCCGGGCCGGGCCTCAGGCGCAGCGGCGGAGGCCGGGCAGGCAGCAGCGACCCCCGGGGCGTCGGCAGCCGGGTGGACTACATTTCCCGGCAGCCTCTGCGTCGCCGCCGGGTGGGATCGGCCTGGGAAAGCACCGCCTCCCAGCCGGCGCGGCCGCAGCCCGAGGGGCTGTCCTCTGGAAACTACGTTTCCCAGCAGGCAGCGCGCCGCACAGCTGCAGGCGGGAGAGCCGCCGCGGGGCTGCGGTGCGCGCTGGGACGGGTAGTCCGCCCGCCCGCCCGGCTGGCGCCCGCGCCTCAGAGCGGCCCGTGCGTGAGGCGGCGCTCTGACCTTGCGGGTTTGTCTGGTCGGGTGTCTCCGCTGCTCCCGGCCCGCCTGCCCCTCACTCGCCGGGAAGATGGCTGCCGTACGCAGGGCCCGCAGTTACTCCCGCTGCGTGGTGCGCTTCTCCGACCGAGAACTCTGCTAATTTCCCCCCGCGGGGAGGACACACGGACCGAGCGGGGGGGGGGAGCAGAGACCCCCGGGACGGGACAGCGCCGCCCGAGCGTTGGCAGCATGGTGAGCCGGCCCGGGCCTGGCCTGCCCCGCTCCCCGCTGCAGTGCGGCCTGGGACGGGGACGGGGACGGGGAAGGGGGGGAGGCCGTGGGGGCTCGCCCGCCGTGGCGGTGCGGGTGGAGGGTGGCTCGGCCCCGCCCCGCCGCCGGGGATGAGGGGGAGGTGGTGGCGGCGAGGGGTGTGTGCCCCGGGGGCGGGAGGAGCGGGGCTCCCCCCCTGCTCCCCCAGCAGCCCTGCTCTGCCCGCGGCCGTCTGCAGCGGGTGGTGCCCGCGGGAAGCGGGCCGTGATCCCGGCCCTGGTCCCAGGCCGTACAGCTGCGGCGCAGGGAGACGCGGCCGCCCTCCGCAGAGTATTTTGGGCTGATGAGTGGGGCAGCTTGGTTCAGGACCGAGCGAGCGATCCGTAGAAGGAGCTGAATAAATCACTCTGTCATTGCCGATGAGCATATCCTACCTTTCTCTTTCTTCCCTCAAAAAACAGGTGGCGTAAAGTCACCTGGTAATTTAAAGGACTCTGTGGGGCAGGCACTCTACTTCTGTGAGTTTGTGATTTAATGTGTCAGGAATATTGTTTGGTTCAGGATTACTTTTCTGATGGCACCTCAATATGGGTTCAAGTGTCCATGATGAGTACTTGATCATTCAAAGTTAAACCACTTACATCCTTCAGGAGCTCTTAAAACTTCTTACCACTATGATTAAACTCTTATTTTTGGACACAGTGTTGCTTTTACCACATCAACAGAAAAATATAATGACTTCCTCGTTTTCATATAAAACCAAGAACAATGTTAGCCGTTGGTCACTGTTTGGCTATGCTGTGCTTGCTTCTCCGTTAGTTCTGTGCAGTTCACATGTAGCCCCGTACAACTGCTGACAGTCACCTTTGAGCTCTTTCTGACCTTGGCTTTATTTCGCTGGAACAAAGATTCAAACTATGAAAGGACCTGACATTGCAGACAGTCTGGTAGGTGATTGTTGTGCTCTGAGGAAATCAGCATGCAATTATTGATTGCGAAACAGTTGTAACTAAGCTGTGCCAATGAAATAGTTTTGCGTTTGGCAAATTATTTCTAAAGCTTTGCAAACAAATCGGAATCAAATTGACTCGGCTGACTTCTGTTTACAGGTCACAGTCTAATTCAGATGTTTACTTTTGACATGTTGACCTTTTGGTGGCTTCACTGGCTACCACTTTTCTCATGGAAAATTACTTGAGCTGATCAGTACACGCTGAGGATGTCTCACTTTCAAGCAGGATAATGTCACTGTTCTGTATGACAGCTGACCTGTAGCAGGAGGAAGGCCAACAGCATAAAGATGAACAGCCTAGATTTATCTGCTAAGTAGCAGTTACAGTACAATGTTCTGTGAAGTTCAGAAGCTGTAACTATGATTTAAGTGTTGTCAGAGTAGCGGGAAGGATCCAGTTTTTACAAGTTACAGTCTACCTTGGGTGTGGTCTCATGAGCTTCTGCTAGTGAAGATCCTTGCTTCAGCGATACCTGTGTTTACTCATCTGTTTTAGCAAAACCATAGGGTTTCAGCAGATCAAATAAATAGCAGAAAGTTTGTTAATAGAGATATTTTTCCAGTGCAGTTAGCTGTACAATAGCAATGTGAATGAATTGCTTTACTGGTAAATTCAGACAGATGGTCACTTACTCTGCCGCTGCTGCCAGGACACAAACCTTTGATAGGCAAGACTTCAGATCACACACACACTCAGTGTAGAGTCAAAACTTTGGTTGTAATCAACTTCGTGATGGTTGTTGACAACTTTTAGGCTGTGGACTAGGTCTTCATAGTATGGTGTATTTTTTATTTGGATTGAGAGCACATTTCTGTTTTAAAGAGGATTGAATGACATTTTGGAAGCAGTTCATCCAGAATCGTGACTGACTGACTCAGATATGGAGAAGTAGGGCAGTTGAACAGAGACAAGGGGAGGAAAATCAAGGGTCTTGGAACAGATTACTGAAATGAACAGTTTTGAACGTGAGGTAAACTTCAACTAGCTTAATAAACTTCTAAATAATTTAAACTCTTAAATTAGCTTATTTACAGACTTCATGAGTTAAAGGTTTTAATGGGCGTGCCTTTATGCACAAGAAGATAGTGTGTTGATTTAGTTTAAAAATAACTTTACTAGTCTCTGCATTTTGCAGATAAAACTAGGCTTATTTTGCCCAGACTGAGAGCTGACTGGACATAGTTCAGCTGCAAACCAGGCAGAGGTAGGCCTTATTTGTGTCAGCTCGGTGTCATGATAAGGCACTTAGAAGACATCCATTTCAGTGCTGGCTTGTTCCTAGGCTGTCTCTGTTTGGCCACTGTGGACGTAATCCCTGGGTGCTAAAATAACGTGACAGGACTGCTGTAACTGTTAGGACATTAACTGCCTAGAATCAAAATCAAAATTCTAGAATCTAGAATCAAAAACTGTGAAATTTCTAAGTTAATTTACTCATGCTGAGATTTAACGCTGCTAGTGCTTTGGAGCATGCTGGTTTACCTGTTTTCTTCACCGAGAAATAAAAAATGTAGAGCTTTAAAATCAGAGTGTAGAAACAGATACAGTATCTCTTTTCTTTAACCAACCAACACTGCATTGTCAGTTATAAGAGATAAATTGGCTGAGACATGAGTGAAAATACATTTACAGATGAGAAGCCAGTAAGTTTGTGGCTGTTTGGGGAACCAGAGACAACTGCTACAACTGGACTGAAGGGAGGTGCTTGTCACAGAGACAAAGAAATTATATGTTGCCTTCTGATCAGGTTTGCCAGTATTCTGTAGTTTGATTTTGAACTTCCAGATGCTATTGGAAGTTTTATAAAGTTTCTGAATACCGGAATGCTTTCATTTCTTCACTGTAGTTGTGCAGGAGATAGACATTTCTTTATGAGAACTCGGAAGAATCTCACTGTCAGAATGTCATTTGAAATCTTTTCAGTGCTATTTACAATAGGAAGGAGTGGGAAACAAAACTTTTGTGAGTAGTTGTGGTAATCGTAATGCCAGGTTTACCTTCTTATAATCTCACTTTGCATTAGGTACTTGCCAAACTGCAGATCTGAATTTCAGTGCAGAATGATAGAAAAACTGGGATGCTTCAGTTGCAGGAAGAACTTTGAACAAATGTCTTAGTCTTTGTTGAGGTTTTCTTTTTCCTTACTGGCATCTCGTTGCTGTTGTTGTAGTGGCTTGTCACTCATGCTCAGAACTACTTTTTCTTTGTTTTAATATAGATTCCATAAATCTCAGTATATTTCACAATGAGAATTTATTTACGTCTTTTAAAGTTTTGCTCTTAAACTAGCTAACTCATATGTAGAGCCCTGTTACATTTAGTTTGAGGTCTTGTATAAGGTCTTAGTTCTTTAACCTTTTTCACAGCAGTACTGTAAATAAAACCAGCTGTCAAACTCTCACGCTACCTTTTTATTTTCTTTCACAATACATTTCTTGCTTAGTGTCACATGTAGTTTTTGAGATTTCCCATGTTGTCAGTCAAAGCACTGGTCTTTTCTGTGCTTTTCTGAATATTAAACGAATCAAAACTACTAGTTATGTTTACAATGAGAAGATATTAATTAAATTTTAATTTCCTGTGTGAAGCACACTACTGTTTAATACTGAAGCTTTGGTTCTGTGCTTTGGCTGAGACCCTTAGTGTATTTATTCAGGTATTGTGGCAGTGTACCGATGCATGTAAGCCTTCAAGTGATACATAACTAATTTGTGTTGGATTGATGTGACTGAAAGGCAAAACTCAACTTCATTGGGTTCACGGGGAAGTGCAGACAATACTCATAATTATAAGATTAATTTTTATCATCAGTTAAGATTGATCTGAAGGATAGGTGTGTTAGATAGGGAAATGGGGAGTACACTTGTGGTTTGGTTTTTTTTGTGCTTTGTGAATGTGCTGTGGGGACTTACACAGACTCTGTAATCACATCTGACTGCTCTCTACTAGGCAGAAGCTGAAGAAGATTGTCACTCTGATTCGGTAAGAACTGATGACGATGAAAGATCCGGTGAAGCCAATCTTCAGGTATGTCTCTCATGCCAGTGTTTTTTTACGAACATAGTACTGCTGTGATCTAAGCTGCATTAGGTGTGCTCATTTAGTTACCACACGTTTGTTGATCTGACAAATCCTTAATCTGTCTGCCCCTTCAAAAATGAAGTAGATACATTTTACATCGTATTCCAAGTGTCAAATTTAGTCTCCAGTTACCTGTGAAGATGAAAAGAAAGTTTGTGGCAGATCTGGAATTTGTTTGAAGAACTGTAGAAATTGGACAGCTGTTTCTGTACGGATCAAATTCCAGTTTAAGTTGTCACTGTCTTCTGGAGCAGGAAGTTGACAAAAGCAGTCTGATAGAAAAACACGTTCTCTTACAATACTCGATTTGTGTGCAGTTGCTCCCCAGAAGTTGTGATGATTGCGAGAGACATGTAAAGTGTAACTTCAAAGATGCTGTAAAAAAAGCATGGCAAGAGTTACAGCTTGTCTTGTTTCATAGAGCACAGTCCTTCCTTTTTAAAATAGAAGGGAGTGTAAGGTCTTATTTGTATATTATGTAAATGACAGCCTTGATTGTTATAAAGCTTAGTATGCTTGTGTACAAAAAATAAGATTTTCTAGATTTTTCTTTCAGACCAAATTGACTTCTTGCTTAGGGTAACTCTGCATAAGCAGGAACAAACACCATGTCTAGATAGAGCACTTTTCTGTGGAGTCTTAGGTCATAGCCATAGTACTAATAACCACTTCTTGAAACATGAGTTTTTCTTCTGAGGTGAGCAATTCAAGATAAAAGCACTTACGTTATTGAGTGAGATTGAAGAAGTACTTGTGCACTTAAAAAAAAAAATTCCTATAAAACAATTGCTAACTCTCCATGTCTAAATTCACTGAAACCATTTAAGGCTTGGAAGTGTAAAGGAGAATTTTGAAATTCTTTTTTGTATTTTTACTTTATAATTTCTCCTCAGAAGATGTGCTGTCTGAATATGTGATACTAAATCAGAATTAATCGGATCTTTTAGGCAGAGCTCCAGATGTTCAGAGCTCAGTGGATGTTTGAGCTTGCCCCAGGTATGAGTTCTAGTGGGTTGGAACCTTTGCCATGCAGAGCATCTTCAAGAGGACCTGGAATAAAGTCTGTGGATGCCAGAGGGAAACAGGAGATGGCAAAAGAGGAAAAGGTACAAAAAAACTAGACGTATAATTTTGTTGTTTTTTTTTTTTTCTGTGTGATAGTATTGCAGTATAACTGTCCTAAAAGCTAATGCTGAATTAAATGTAGAGAGACAGCAGAGGTATTTAACCTGTTGTCTCCATACTCATGTCTTTTCATAATTCTAGGTTGATTTTTCTAGCTTTTATGCTTGACTTTGTGTCATTTTCCCAGTCTGCTTTCTGAAAGACTGTATGTGAGGGGGGAGTGGCTGGAACATGGATAGTTTGTTGATTGGGAATTTCAGTTAACGGCTTGTAGCACATAAATATGTCTTCTCATCTATTGAATTATTTTATTCGTCTTCTTTATAGGGTATAGTAGGTAAGATGAAACATAATTCTAAGTCAAGTAACAATGTGCTTGTATTTGTAAGGAATTTAAGAAGTGTTCTATGTAATTTACTGTGCAGGCAAAAGAACTTTTCCTGAAGGCAGTGGAAGAAGAACAAAATGGGGCCCTTTACGAAGGTAATATGGTAGTCTACAATGGACACTCTTATTGCAGAGGAATCTAACACTCTGATTTATGTGCAAGACTGTGTGATGCCAGTGAACCTAAACTGCAGGCTAATAGTAATTTGAGAGCTCAGTTATTCGGATAAGCAAACAAATTTGTGTAGAAGAAGCCATCATATCACAGTTTTAAGGTGGAGGTGACGCTAAAGTGAGAACAAGGAAAGAACTTGTAGCTTTCAGACAAAACAGTGTTTCAAATCCTAGCAATTCAATGAAGCACAGGATTGCTTTTTTCATATAGCATGCTTCTTTAAGTGACTTCTGTAACAGTAATTAAGCAAGGCAATATACTATATTCCCTGTGCTCGCAGTTTTCTTCATTTCACTTTGAACAGAACTACTTTACCTATGGTTTTTTGTTTTTTGTTTTGTTGTTGGTTTTATTTATTTATTTATTTTTTTATTTACACAGCATGCAAAGATAGCTTCTTTAAGAATTCCTGAAGTGAATGTTTAAATCTGGTAATCTTATTTTGTGAGGTTTGCTGTAAATATTAAGATGCTTGGCTTGCTTATCAGCACTAGCAAAAATAGAAACTGAAAGTTTTCTTCCTTGTATTTACCTTTAAGAATATATAGAGTGAGAGGCCCATCTTAATTCTATTTCTTTCATTAAAAAAAAGGAACACAATGTACATGCCATCCCGCTCATCCACTGGAGGGTTTGGCCACCGTAGTTAAAGTGCAGGTGCAAAATATTGCAAGATATGCAAAAATGAGAGTACTCTGGAGGCTCCTGAATTTAGCTGCCAGTTGAATACAAAATTTCCTCTCCACCACAGGACTTTTCCTTCCCTTGCAAGAGATTTCTGGTTATTGTTCCAGATATCAAACGAACTGAGAGAAATACGAGTCCTCAGTAGGTAATAAAATTAGTTGTTTCAGTTTCTAATTTATTACATGTTTTTATGGGGCAAAATTACTTCAGGCTAAGGTATTTTGTGTGTTGGATATAGAATTAAATGCGCTGTCAAAAAAGACATCTGAACTAAATCTGATTTGTAATCTACCGTTTAGGAAACCATGCAGTAGATTATAAAGGTTTTTCCATACCAACAATTTCCAAGTAAATAAAAGAAAAATGTGAGAAAAGCCATCTTTTTAAGCATTGTATATATAAAACGAAAGCTATAGCTTCGTCTGCTTCAGTGCACTCCTTGGATGTTAAACACAGCAGCAGAGCAGTTGCATTCACAAGGGTGTTTTAGGCATCTGGATTGCATGAATATGAATCCATTCTTTCTCAGTTGAGTTTGTTTTGAGACTTAAACAAAATGAAACTGTTTCTACACATACATCCATATGAGACCTTAGAGACGTGGTCCTACGCCAGACACTGATATATTAGTGAGCACATGCTGGGACATCTATTTACAGACCACACTTTTATCTGCTGATGTGGCCCAGGTCACCAGAATCCAAGTGGCATTTCAGCCACTTCTGAAATCTGCTGATACCTGATGTTTGTGAGACAGTTGGGTGCAGCAGCTTGTTCATGTTTAAGTACAGTACAGGCCTTGCTGTGAGATTTAATGATAAAGTTGAGACTGGTCTCTGTTTAGCTGGGTGCTGGTATCCCTCATCCTCACCAGCCAAAGGGGATGGTACTTGTCAGTCACCGGCCCTGACATGAACTCAAGGGAATAGGAACACTTACTTAACCCCAGCTCAGGCTTCTCAGACTCATTAGTGTGTCAGATTTTGAGCTCCAAGCTGACTGATGTTTTATTTTGGGTTCTGTTTTTAAGGGTCTGAACTGAGGGAGAGCTGCCCTCTGGACTTGGTGTCACCATCTAAGAGTACAAAGAGACATATAAATACATACACAATCTTAATACCAGTATTAAAAGGGACTGAATGTGCATACAATTAATCCACTTAAATTAAGAAGGATCCACAGAGTTAATTCTATGGATCCTTCTTAAAGGCATTCTGCAGCTTAAATAACAGTCCTTTCCCACAGGGTTATTTTCCTGGGCCTGTTTCTCTACTCAGTGTTTGTAGCAGCTCTGGAGTGTTAAAGGCAGAAGTGCTTTCTCTGCATGCTAGAAGAAGCCTGATCTGTCAGTTTTTCCTTCACGCCCCATAGTCTTGTGCTTGCTACATAGCTTTTTGAAAAGGTTGCGTCTGTTGTTGATGTTTTAAAAGTACAACAATATTTTGTTGATCTTTCTCACTTTTATAATGTTATGTATATCTGAATGACTGTCTGTACTATACTGGGTACCTGCATCTTCTTTCAAATTCTCTTTCATGTTCCTCATGGTTACTTACAAATATGATGCCTAAAATCTTTATGACCTGTTGAGAAAGCTTTTTAGGTACTGGGCAATAAACAACATCGGGACTTTTGAATGTTTTAATGTAAAATTTTGTACTCCGTAACTCAATTTGTAGTGGTTAAGGTAAATCTGTAAAAGCTGAAACACGTCTGAGAGAGCTCTTTATTCTGAAAGAGTACATGAAGTTTTTAGTTTTGAAAATAGGTACTTAATATGCCTTATTATGTTGAATTTAAACCTAAGCAGTTCACATGAAATAAGATTTACTAGGCAGAGTCATTTTCCACCTTATTAATGCTTTTAGCTGAAGCCATCTCCCTGAAAAACACTTTGCTTTGGTCAGCTAGTATAGGCATCAGGCATGTTTAAAAATTAAACCTTTCTTTTCAGCCATCAAGTTTTATCGTCTAGCCATGCAGCTTGTACCTGACATAGAGTTTAAGATCACCTATACACGGTCCCCAGATGGTGATGGAATTGGAAAGAGATGGTAAGTATGAAAGTTTCCTAATTAAGTCCCTAGGAGTACTGAAACCTGAAATTTTGTTTCTAAAGCGTATGAATGCTCTACTGTGATATGCAGTTGTAAGTCTCTTAACATTTGGAAAACTTGTCAACTTTCATTTAAATAGGCTGCTTCATAGAAAGTTTACAGATGCGTAAGTCCAAGGAGGACTTTTCTGTACTGTAGTTCAAAGAAGGTAACAGGCTTGTTTGGAGCTAGTTAAATCCAAGTGGAAGGGTTGCAAGTAGCTATGTTGCTACTTAAAACAAGAAAAAAGCGTCAGTCACTTTATTACTTTTGACTTCTGATTTTCAGGTTTATGAGTTATACATTTAGGGTCATCTACAAAATTAGAGATGATAAAAATATCAAGTAGTAAAAGCTTTGTACCATGGAATAATCATGATAATTAAGCGAGGGAATATGAGGAAGTATGCTACTTTTCTTGTGCTGACTAACACAGACACATAGATGCTGCCAATAGCTACAAGAAATCAAGAGTTTTAAAACAGAATAGAAGAGGGAAGTACAACCGTGTCTGTGTAGTGTTAGTAGCTCAGTCTTGTTGCCCCAGGGCAGTACAGCTTCAATGCAGTAGTTGACTCAATATAAAAGAGAGTAAGATGAGCTAAGTGGTATTTTAGTTTCTGAACTCATTGCTGTGCATTTGTGCACTAGGAAAAATACTGGATGATGAGCTACAGTTACATAAAAATCTTGTTTTCCTTAGGATTATTGTCTTATTTTAGCATAATTTTCTCTGCTCCTTTCACTAAGCCTCTTCAACACCAAGTTGGACAGGAGTGTTGATCTCCTTGAGGACAGAAAGGCTCTGCAGAGGGATCTGGACCAGCTGGATCAATGGGCTGAGGACAGTTGTATGAGATTCACCCAGGCTCAGTACCGAGTCCTGCACTTCGGTCACAACAAGCCCATGCAACACTACAGGCTTGGGGAGGAGCAGCTGGAAAGCTGCCCAAAGGAAAAGGACTTGGGGGTGCTGGTCGTCAGCTGGCTGAACACAAGCCAGCAGTGTGCCAGGTGGCCAAGAAGGCCAACAGCATCCTGGCTTGCATCAGGAACAGTGTGGCCAGCAGGAGCAGGGAAGTGATCGTGCCCTGTACTTGGCACTGGTGAGGCTGCACCTCGAATACTGTGTGCAGTTTTGGGCCCCTCTCTACAAGAAGGACATTGAGGTGCTGGAGCATGTCCAAATAAGAGTAATGAAGCTGGTGAAGGGTCTAGAGAAAAAGCCCTGTGAGGAGCAGCTGACGGAACTGGGATAGTTTAGCCTGGAGAAGAGGAGGCTGAGGGGAGATCTTATTGCTCTGTACAACTACCTGAAAGGAGGTTGTACTGAGGTGGATGTTGGTCCCTTTTTCCAAGTAACAAGTAATAGGATGAGAGGAAGTGCCCTCAAGTTGCGGCAGGGGAGGTTTAGATTGGGTATTAGGAAAAATTTCTTCAGTGAAAGGGTTGTTGGACATTGGAACAGGCTGCCCAGGGAAGTGGTTGAGTCACAATCCCTGGAGGTATTTAAAAGATGTGTAGATGTGGCACTTGGGGACATGGTTTAGTGGTGGGCTTGGCAGTGTTAGGTTTATGGTTGGACTTGACAATCCTGAAGGTCTTTTCCAAGCTAAATGATTCTGTGATTCTGTGAATTTTTATTCAGTTTTATAAATGGTGCTGCACTCTCCCCAGCACATGGCAGTGAGGGAAAAAGAGCCAGTACTCTTAATGCTCGCTTACAAGCTGTGGTAGAGGTATGTTTTTTCAGGAGATTCTAATTGTAGTGGTTTTGCTTTCTGAATTATTACTGTACATGTTTCATACAATCTTGGTGAGAAAAAACAGAATACACAATTACATTTGAAAAACCAATTTACAGTGTGACCTGTAGGTACTTGGTCTGGCCCTCATATTCATCAAAGTAAAGGGAAGTATCTTACTATAATCTTAGCTGTGACAGGCCCAAACATAATTGTCTTTCCTATAATACTTTAAAACCCATTGGTAGGTGTGCTTGATGCTTGCTTATATTCTCAGCTCATTCTATTAAGCTTGTTTAGAGTAGAATTGAATAATATTTAAAAAGTAACTGGAAGATCTCTTAGCTAGCACATATACCATGTCCTGGAAATAAATTATTTTGTGATAAGATCAAGGAGAGTTGTGTAGTTTGTGGTTACTTGGTTCAAGCCAGCATGCACCTATTAAAAGATGGTACTATGACATACGACTTTAATTTTTTTTTTTTTATGTTGTAATGTTCTTTTATCACTTAGTAATCCTTCAAGTTTACTGATGAATAGCAAGCATATTGTTTCTGTTCTGCTATCTTGTTCTTCCTCCTGAAATTTTTTATGTGTGCCTATTTACAGAATTGCTAAAAGGTAGTTTTCCTAAAGGAAAGTTTTCCTTCATTATGAATGAATAAACCCACTGAGGATCACTCTTCAGTGAACAATGCAGGAGTTTAAAAAAAAATCCTTAATTGTTCTCAGTATCTTACATTGTGGCATTGATTACAAAATACAAGTTCACATCAATTATAGTTTTTTTTCCTGCATGTGGCTTGTCTTAGATGAAGTAAAAGATGAGATTTGTTTTTTCATGGGGTCAAGCAGTTCTTCCTTGTGACTTCACTAAGAGCAGTGAACCATGAACTCGCAAATCAAAAAAGAAACTGGAATTGGAATTAAACAAAAAAAAAAACAAAACCCTGTTACTGTCACGTGGATTCCAGCAAAATCTAAATGAACTTGATAAGATTGCAGTATTTTTTTTAATCTTATGATGAAATGATATTGCTTTAGGGACATCCAGGAAACGACAATATTGAATGAGAATAAGACAGCAGATTGATACCAAGATAAGGACATCCATTGGTATGTTTTGTCCCATATCACAGTGTTGTCACTCTCCCTTTTCTAGTGTTGAAGATGACAAAGAGGATGACAAAATGACTGATCTCCTGTCGGATTTCCAGCAGCAGTTAACTCTTCAGGAATCTTCAGTCAAACTTTGTCAGCCTGAGGTTGATGTCAGCCAGACCCATATCTCAGGTATGAGTCAAGATACACTGTAAGAGTTCAGAGGCAGAATTTATAGAGGTGTTTCACTCTATTAAAACATTTATCTCTTTCATTCTAAAGCCACCTTTAAAGAAAGTACACAGTACCTCTTTATTTACTTTTATAGTTAGATGTAAAGGAAAAAAAGATGATCAACTACTTAAACAGATCTTTTTCTCATACGTGGTTTTGCCTTTATCGCATAAGCTTTTCCATGTAGTACTGCTGCTAAGTAGAATTTTTCAGGGTCAGTCTCATACTTAAAAGCAGCAACTTTTAGGAGCAGACTTGCTGAAGTAAGTGTATTCCAGTTTTCCTTTCAGTTAATGTTTGAAAAAGTGAAATGTGGGGGTTTTTTGTTTTGGTTTGCAAATACTTGACAGATGTTCTCTGAAGAATACGCATCTTCACATTTCTTGGTTTTGTCTGATTCTGTAATTGATTTTTACAAGATATATGTTTTCAGGTTCACAGGACTATGTAACATAGCTAGAAAGGCTTTTGAAGTTTTAACTGTTTTCAGTGCTTCAGTTCTAGGACAGTCATCCTGAGACTTCCTTATGAAATGTAAATTGTAGAGAGTGTATATATAAGCTATGAACTCTCTTAAAATCAGGTGCCTCTAAAGCGTGTGGTTTTTGCATCCTGAGTTATCAGTTGCTCTTGGAAATGTTGGCCTGATCTCCTCTGTTGCCAGAGACTGTTTTGTACTTTGTAGCAATAATCTGCACAACTTCTGTTTATACCAGAACTTTAGTTCAATGGTTGCAAATGCAAACAATATAACAAATTTATGACTTCTCAATAATAAAACATAGAATTCCATCAGATTCATGAAACGAGATGTGTGTTAAATTAATGCAGAAACTGGTGCCCAATGAGGTGTCTGTACTTTTTATCGTGTTAATATTCTGAAATGTGAAACTTAAGTTTCATCAAATTTTACATCAAAACCAGTCTTGTTACATTTGTGGGAGTGCAGCAGTTTTTTTAAGAAGCATGCTTTTTTTTTACTAAAAATCAGAATTCTATTAAATTGCAGTCTCTACCACAGTATTTACAGCTAGTTACTGTTTAAGGTACCTTTGTGCTGCTCAGCTGTTTTCTACATTTGATCTCAAAGCAGTTATACTGGGTAAACTCACCAAGTCTTAAGTGCATGTGGTGATATGGTTCAAGCTATGGACTCTGGAAAGCAGCAGTAGTTGAAAATAAATGAAGTGTAATTCCTGATGGTATAAGATTAGTAAATAAGATTACACCAAACGGAAACAACAAAGGAAACTTAGGGAGGCAGAAAGTTACTGGAAAGAGTTTTGGCTTCATTTCCCAGTGTTTTGTCACTGAACTTTAATGCTAGGAAAATTATCATGTAATCTTGTGGTGCTTTGATGAGGATTCTGTCATTATGGTGTATTACATTAGAAAAAGTCTTTCAACACAACGATGCTGTGTGATACCATTTGCAGTTACTAGACCTGTACCGTGAAATACAGAGTGATACCGTATCAATTTCACAGTGGATAAGTTGTTCTTAGGACCTCCTGTCCACTGCTGAACCTGACCTTAGCTTATTTAGCTTGTCATGCAAAAGCAGTGTGCTTTGAGGTAACGTTACACACTAGGTCAGTTTGAACTCCTGGAGCATGTCCAATAAGAGCAGTGAAGCTGGTGAAGAGTCTAGAGAAAAAGTCCTATGAGGAGCAGCTGAATTGGGATTGCTTGGCCTGGAGAAAAGGAGGCTGTGGGAAGACCTCATCACTCTCTACAGCTACCTGAAAGGAGGTTGTACTGAGGTGCATGTCAGTCTCTTTTTCCCAAGTAGCAAGCGATAGGATGAGAGGAAATAGTTTCAGGTTGCACTAGGGGAGGTTTAGATTGGATATTAGGAAAAATTTCGTCAGCAAAAGGGTTGTCAAGCATTGGAACAGGCTGCCCAGGGAAGTGGTTGAGTCACCATCCCTGGAAGTGTTTAAAAGATGTGTAGATGTGGCACTTGGGGACATGGTTTAGTGGTGGACTTGGCAGTGTTAGGTTTATGGTTGGACTTCGTGATCTTAAAGGTCTTTTCCAATGTAAACAATTCTGTGATTTTGTGATTCTATGAAGAAAATACAACTTTGCAGGTACGGTGGATGTGCATGTGGAATTTTTGGTATAAGACCTTAAGGTTGTGGATATTTGTAGTCTAAAACTGTGTTTTATCCTATCATCTTACCATAATGCACTTTCAGGTCTTGATTTTTGTTCTTCCATTATGTGACTTTTTTTCTAATGTATAGTGACTGTTTTAATTACACGTAAATTTTTTGTTCCCTGGCATCTGGCTACAATCTGAAGAAGTAGAATTTTTTATGGAAAGTCAGAACTTCAGTAATGGTCAAACCTGGACTTCTAGATAACCTATTGATGTACAGATTACCATCTAACGTGGATTTTTTTTCTCTTTGCAGTGTTGCCTATGGAAGTACTAATGTACATTTTCCGATGGGTGGTTTCAAGTGACCTGGACCTAAGATCATTAGAGCAATTATCTCTTGTTTGTCGAGGATTTTACATTTGCGCCAGGTATTGTAGATAAGTTATCTAGAGAGAAGCTTCTCTCTGCTCTACTGAGGAAAAAAGAGGTTTTTTACGCTCAAGCATATGTAAACAGTATGTAGAGGTGGATAATAAATCCATAGAGCAAAAATGATGCTGTTGGAAAAGTGGGGGTTTGTTTCTTTTTTTGTTTGTTTTTGTTTTTGTTTTTCTTTTAGGCTGCTAAGTTGTATGTGTAGGACTCTGTCCTGCTTTTTCTTCCTAGGGCAATTTCAATTTTCCTGTTACGCTACTCACAGTGATAATCAGCTTTTGAATACACCACTAAATGGTATGTTAGATAGATGACTTCACTGTAATAAAAAATGTTGCTGAAAGTCTGACTTGCTTTACTTTGTTTGAAAGTCAGAGTTGCAAGGTCTCCAAAATAATGTCTGTTGTGTTGTCATCTTCATATGGCCACACAGAAATGTCAGGCTGCTGCAATGTTGTTCTGTACGTGTCTGAAAGTGGCATTGTGATCTTGAATTTCACTGGGAGGAGGAAGGGGCTTTGAAATGCTCCAGGATTAAGTAAATTAGTCAGTGATTTTAAATTATGATCTATTGTTTTTCAATAAAGTTTCTTTCAGTTGCATCCAAACTAAATAATGGAGTGTGTTACTTTGGTATACAAAGGCTAAACAGGGTTTGCAGGAAAGTAATGGGGTTTACTTTTTTCTCATTTTCACTAGAGATCCTGAAATCTGGCATCAAGTCTGTTTGAAAATATGGGGCAGGAGCTGCAACAAACTTGTTCCATATGCCTCTTGGAGGGAAATGTTTTTGGAAAGGCCTCGTGTTCGATTCGATGGTAAGGTGCACTTTTGGAAACAGTTTTGGTTTTTTACTGAATGTAACTGTGAGAGAAGGAGTCAGGTGAGTTTGATGTTTATGACGTTGTTGTTAGACCTATTCCAAATTTGTTTGGGCTTTTGAATCTGTAGAATATCTGTAAAGAGAAGGGAGGAGTGGAAGGGGTGAAAATAAAAACTGTCATGCATTTATGTAACAAACATAAACTCAAAAGTTTTAAATTACTGTTTTTTTTAAATCCTAAATATTTTTATGTACCTAATTTTTGTTCATATACTTACATCTTCCTTTCCTGTAGGTGTATATATCAGCAAGACAAAATACATACGTCAAGGAGAGCAATCTCTTGATGGTTTCTACAGAGCATGGCACCAAGTGGAATATTACAGGTAGAACTGTAGTGCAATGAGTGAGTGAAATGTTTCTCTCTCTTAAGTTCTTTAAATCCAGCCCTTGATTTCACAAACGTTAATCATTCTGTAAAACTCAACTACTACAGTGTGTAAACCTATGTATATTTTTTGAGAATAGGCCTTAAGAAATAGGATTTATTAGATAATTAGATATATTAGGATTTATTTATAGATATTAGGATTTATTAGATAATTAGAGATGGGCTTAGAAACACATTTCATGCGCAGTTATACCATTTCATGTGCATAAAACTTAAACAGTACCAACACTAATACTCATCCAGAGATTTCTTGCCCTCTATATCCCTCTACAATCATTTTTGCTCTACATTTCTGATATAGTAATTGTTCTCCGCAAAGGGAAACAAGTGATTATACAAGAGTTATCTTTAACCAATTGTAAATAACCAAGAGGCTGGCTTTCTCAACTTGCTGTAAATACCTTGCCATTTGTTTCCTTGGCCTGTTTTTCTGCTGTTCTTTGTCTTGCTGTTCCCAACATGTACTGTTCCGTTCAGCTGTTCCTTCTCAGGCTGGAAACTGTTAATAGAAGTCATCGAATCTCATAGCTATTTCTGTAGTCTCACAAACATCAGGACAGTATCTGAGTACTGTAAAAATTGATCAGATCCTAGAACCTGAAAAAGTCCATGTGACATTGTCCATTCTTTACTGATACTGTAATTCAGACTTTGTTGCATTTGTCTCAGTCAGTGCTAGGAATGGAGGAACTTACTTGAGGTCAGTTTGGATTCCAGGGTATCCTTCTTGCTTTGATTAGAGGTGATGAAACTCCTGAACTTCTGCCCTCTTCCATAACTCTTCATATCTTTTAATCTTCAAAACTCTTCTTTTGATTTCTGATCTCTTTTTTTTTCTGTTACATCATGTGTGAAGAAATATTTTTTCAAGTCCTATTACCTATTAAGTTCTGTATCCTTCTGTGGAATGTCCTGTGAGTTAAAAAAAAAAACAAAACAAAAACAAACCAACAGAAAAATAATATGTTTTCTAGGTTTGTATTTTATTGTTTGTATTTTTGCAGATATTTGAGATTCTTTCCAGATGGTCAAGTTATGATGCTAACAACTCCTGAAGATCCTCAATCTATAGTTCCTCGCTTACGGACTAAAAATACAAGGTTATTGAAATAAAATATTTGGCTCTACAGTTTTCATCTTTTACCTTACAGCCTGTATTACTTTTGACTCTGTTTCTATATCCTGGCTTAACAAAATGAGTAAAAATACAATGTTACTTACATTGTGTTATAGATATTTATAGTTTTCTTTTGGTAACTACAAAAAAATTTAGTCCTTATGGAAAGATATCTTTCATTTTAAGGTTCTGATATTATAATTAGATTTCCTTTGCGGGTTATGTGATTTTAAACTTTTAAGGGAAGTAGATGGAAGAATACATGCTATTAGCTCACTGGTTTTAGAATCCTTTTAAAGACACTATTTTGTTACTAACGGCCTTCTCACACGTGTGACTAAATTATTGCTTGATTTCTTTCTGATGTTTGCTCAAACTTCTTAAAAACATAGAAAATCATTTGCAACTTCAGAACAGATCTGAGTTGTTCAGCAGAAGTCTGAAAATATTTAGCAGTAGGCTAGGTAGAACTGATTAAGTTTACTGTTCTATCTGGGAAAATTAAAAGCAACCTTCCAATTTTCATAATTTTGTATCATCAATGAGCTATCAATGATACTTTACTAAATGCAAAAAAAAAAAGTTGCATTGATTATGATATGCAGTCTTCTTTTCATTGCTGATATTTATACTGCAAGTACATCACTCTCTTGAGGCAGAGAATAAATTTATGTCCTTAACAGTATCCTTCTCTTAACCTTCCAGAACGGATGCAATCTTGCTTGGCCATTATCGCCTCTCCCAGGAAACAGACAATCAAACCAAAGTATTTGCTGTAATAATGAAGAAAAAGGAAGAGGTAAGTAGCAAAATGGAACAGAGGAAAAAAAAATTTAAGGAGGGGGCTTTTTAATAACTTTTTTCTCAGACTGAGTATTTTAAGGCACCTGAAGATTTGCATTACACCAGAGAATTAAAAAATTAATTTTATTTTAAAAATAGTTTAAAAATAAAATATAAATAAGTGTGGTGATTTATCTTACCTTTTTTCCCAAAATCTCTAATACTCTTTTTAGTAAGACAGATGAATACCTGGTTCACATTTGAGGAATGATTCTCCTCTTTAGGGTTAATTGCCATGTGTGCTGCCATTAGGTAGTTTGTTAACAAACAGAAGGAAACGATGAAGAGGTCATTTTGTGAGATCAGTTTTGATTGTGTGCAGTTACTTTCCACAGCGTTAAATAAAACTAAATAAACAGTATTCATTATTGAACTCGGAATGATTTGGCCAACATACATCACAAAATTTTCAGATTAACAAAGTGTCTGTCAAGAGAAAGTTGCGAAGAGTTAGAAGTGTTACCATACTTCACAGTGAGTTTGCATAGTTTGAGTGGTGTCCTCCACACTTGTCTTATTTCTGCGAAAACTTCTTCCATACTTAGCATCTAAACGGATGTTTTTTCAAGGAATACCAGGACTTGCTTTTAAGTATGAGAATTTAACGAGCTATCCTCACAGTTACTTAGGGCCTCAAGATAAATAGTTGCACAACGTGTTCTTTGTAGATATGAAACTTCTTTTCTCTTTGTACAGAAACCAATTGACTACCACAAATACAGGTATTTCCGCCGTGTTCCTGCACAAGAAACGGATCACAGTTTTCATGTAGGATTACAGTTGTGCTCCAGTGGGCGCCAGAGGTTCAACAAACTTGTCTGGGTGCATCATTCTTGTCACATATCTTACAAGTACGTAAGTGGAGAATAAGACCAAAGAAGGATGCTTGACTAGAGAAACATAGGTGACATTAATTTGTCCATTACTGAGTACTGAAGATGTAAAGACTCTGAGAGTTAACAAAGCTTTAACAAAATGTCCTAAAAACAGTAACTGCTGCTGATTTGATACATCATAATGAACTTTTAATTTAAGAAATCCTGAGATTTTAGTAAATTTTTATAATGGTATGGGAAGTTTCCTGAGGAGTAGAACTGCAGTATTTTAGCCATTTAAAGGATTTATGCACACTGTTAGAATGATTTCAGAACTGAGTCAACGTTGAAGGACTTGGTGCGATGCTAGTAACGGGGTGTGGAAAACATGTATTCATTAAGATTTCTTTTCCTCTGTGAATGTGCAAGCTGGAAATACCTGCACCCACCGTGTGAGAACTGTAATGCTTACAAACTATAGGATCCAGCAGTACTGGATTCAGCAGTATGACCAGCTGTTCTGGTCACTAACCAAGCAAGAGCCATGGCTACTGTTCTTGCACCTGACACTCTAAATTACTGGCAGGTTGAATGTCCAGATGTTTGATGTTGGTGTTTAGGGTGGATTTAGGCCTTGTCTCCCAGTTTTATTACTCATTCTTCAGTGTTTTTGTAGGGACATAGCTCAGCTATTGAGCTGTAAGTATATAAAATCTAGGAAATAAACTACTGGTAGCTGGGAGTATAGGTAACTTCCATAAACAGAAACATTGCTTTTCTATAATCTAATATTTTCATACCTAATTTATGGAGAAGTGGCAATATCACAGACATTCTTTTCAGCATTAGGTTTCTGTGCTGCTCAGGTTCTGCTGTACCTCTCAGAATGATGGTGTCTTTATGAAACTAGAATAAAGATGAGTGTAAAACACAGCTAGGAGGATGTATGCATTTTGTCACTGATGTTCAGAAACGCTTGAGTTTCTTCTCTTTGAAGTTTTGTAAACATACAAGGTTTTGCTGTCACTCTGCATTCAGGATTCTAAGTGAAACAAACAAAAGGGTTTTTTTAACTTCAATATCAATATTAATATGGTGACATGAGTGATGTCCTGTGCTGTTTTAAATCTTGGAGCTAACAGTAAGAATGGAAGGGGAAAGTGGTTTCTTTGATATTAAAATAGAAGTGTGTTTCTCTATAAGTGTGATTTGGCCAACATTCAAATGCTTTCAGAACAAGGCAGTACGAAAGATGTTTACATTCCAGCTGTAGTTTGTTGCACACACTGTACTGTGGAACATGATTGCATTTTTGAGAGACTTAAACAGCAACTTGTGCCTAACTTACCTTTTTCCATACTCTTTGCAGATCGACTGGTGAGACAGCTGTTACTACTTTCGACATTGACAAAATGTACACCCCTTTGTTCTTTGCACGAGTGAAGAGTTTTACTGCATTTTCAGAAAAGCCGCTCTAAGAAACACCTTTTCCTCTCACAACTCTTGCATGAATAAAAGGTTGTAGCTAATGAGCACTTAAGTTATAAATGTGTATATATTTGGAAAATTTTAAAATTCTGGGAAATTTTTGAAGGCAGTATGTTCTATTTGATTATGAATGGCTGGGGTTTTGTTTTAAGGTCAAGCTTATGAGTATTAAACACCTTTGCTTTGTGACAAGAATTTGATAAAAAAGTGGGTTTTTGTTTGGTTGATTTGTTTTTGGTTTTGTTTTTGTTTTTTTAAATAGATTTTATAAATCAGTCTGCTTAAAATGTGAGTCTTTATCTGCGTGGACACTGGTTTGTCCAGAAGGAGTTGCTATAGGAAAATTTCACTGTCCATGTGACAGTGTGTATGATCTCTGGTGAAGGCTTGACATGTGAAGGGGAGAAAGTTGTCTTATCTCTGTTAAACTGTGTGACTTAAAAGAACTTCAAATAAATGTTTTCTTTAAATTAAACTTACTTTGTTTGCCTTTAAGATCTGGCATTTTGTCAACATCAACATTAAGAAAAAACAATCAAGGGCAAGCAAGCATGAAGTATAAAATTTAACCAGAGAGGTACTTCCCCACCAGTGCAGTGATGTCCGTTGGTCATAAATGTAATTTAATCTCAATAGAAGTTCAGTGGAGCCTGCCTTCTCTGCAGGATGAACATGAAGGGAAGGATGCGGGCAGTGAGTTGTTCTCTTGTACTGTAGGACGAGCTCGCAGGGTACGTGGCTCTGCTTGGGAGGTGTCACAGAGCAGTGGTGCCATGCTGGTGCGTACTGCGTTGGCCAGCTCTGAATGCACAGGTAAGCAGGGCTCCCTTGGACGTGATTGTAATGTGTTATAACCCTTCATCTCACCTTGCTACAGATGCTGTAAACCCTTTGAGCATTTGCTGTGCTAAGGTCAATTTTGAGGCTGCTGTAGATGCCCAGGTGCTGTGTACTGCTACTAATGAAGTGTACCTTGAGGTTTGCTGCAGGTACTGTACGCTGCTTCTCCTGCATATATCGCTTGGGGGTGTAGTGCAGACACTGTAATGCTGCTTATTATGTATGTATCTTGGATTCTGAAAGAACAGAAGCTTTTTAGTGTAGTTTTTTAAAGCTATTTTGCGTAATTTACCTTTGAACATCTTGTTTCAAAATACTGACCTGGACTTGAGGACTGAAATGTGGAAGCTGTGGAAAGAACTATACTTGTTCCGTAATTTATAAAGTGTATCTTTGCAAGGAGCTACATGATTAAAAGTACATCAATAAATCATCATTTTGAACATGCAATCCCTTGCAATTTCTTATTTTGACAATAAATCATTATTTTCATACAGTTAAAGATGATTAGTTAGGGGTTACCACGTGTAAACTACATGCTAGGCAAGACTGAAGATAGAATTAACCTCTTAATGACTCTTTATTGTACTGCTTACCGGTTGTCTGAGAAAAGTGGAGACATTTTCAGGTACGTGAGTTCTGAATAAGGGCGTGTATATTGGAAACTTTGTGGTTTTTCTGCCTAGTCTAGTAAGACTCTGCCTACAACTCTTCTTTGGCCTATGTCCTTAGACTGCAGTTGTACTACTACTTCATGCAACAGAACGTTTACTAAGGAGTGTATTGTGTTCTCATTGCTGAAGGGAAAAATGATGGCTTAGAACATCAGCTTCATGTTTTGAAATATTGACAAGTTTGTAAACAGGAAAATATGTTAATTACTTACGCTTGTCTTGAGGGTGAAAGATAAAGACCTCATTCTGCTTGCTGAGAAATGTCAAAAGTTTTTGCCATAAGAATCAGAAGATAATACAGATTATTGATCTAGGTATAGTTTTGTCCATTAACCAAGTTGGTTAATGAAGAGCCTTTCAGTTCAAAGCTGTTTTCGTACTAAGACCTAGCTGCTGCTTCTGAGCTTTTGTTTTTTCTTGCCTTGGCTGTGTGTTTGAAATACACTCTGGGTGTAAAGGAAAAGCTAGCTAGCGTCTTGTTACAAACTGAGATGCAGATGCAAGAGAAGTCTCAGGTAATGATTATTTTAAGATCATATGAAATATTCCTTCACCAAGAAAATTATGTGAACCTTCTATCTGTGAGACTGAGCTGTGATTAATATGCTTGTTCCTGCTAGAGGCTCTATGTTCTTACAGTTTAGTTTTATTGTTGTCTTAATTACCCTAAGACATTATTGGATATAACAGGTTACTGCTGGGAAATTGTCCTTTACTATTTATATTAGTAACCTGAACAAAAGGATAAGGTATATATAAGGTATACTGTATATAAGGTATATATGCAGCCCTTTTCCCCAAGAGTTTTTTGTATGAGTTGAGGCAAGTTCACTTATAAAAATGGAAGGAGGGCTACAAGAGGTGACAGAAACATGGTTCTCAGGGCTGTAGATCTCTTCTGTGCATTGGATGAAAGGCAGCAGAGTAGATAGTTTTGTGGAGAGAAGATGCTCAGATGATCAAATGATTTGACTCAGTCTAATTGGAGATTAGCACCAGTGAAACCTTGGTGTGTAATGCTGGGCTGTAGGTGGTGGGAGGAAGTAGAGGCGGTGTGGTCCAGTGCTCTGAGCAAAGGACAAGCAGGAGACACTTTCCAAATGCTGAGTTCACCTCCCAGTTCACTCGGTAACCATGAGCCAAGCTGGTCAGAATTTCAAAAACATGTGGTGTTTTACACAAGGTTTTTTGTTTAAAGAAATAAAACAATAGAGTCAGGTTTGATTTTTTTTTTTTTTAATCCAAGAAAATTCCCCATGAATGTGTGCCAGTGTATTTGGAAACTTTTGCCAATGTTAAAATGGCTGAACTATTGAGATGCTTTTCCATTTTGGCTTTTCTGCTGTCCAAGATGAGGAAAATATAAAAGCTTATATACATTTGCAAAACAGTTTGTATTTCAGAAATTAATGTTAGATATTTTATTTAATATTAATAACACCTGTAAAGAAATCGAAGACTTCCTTTTGATAGTCTCTCAGTCTGAATTCAAGCTTTGTCCTTTATGCTAAAATTAGCAGCTTTCACAGTGAAATTACTTGCATCATTGTTTACTTAAAAGGAACGGTTGGTGCTTTGCCTTACCTCTGTCTTGTCCAGAGTATCGTTCCTGAGTCCTTGAAATGATTCTTAAAACCACAAGTCCAAGATAATGTTGGCTGAAAAAAAGGATTTGGAAGATAAACTTAAGAGTCTGTTACTGAATGGAACTTTATTGGGATGTATAAAAGTGGCATTCTCTCTTAGCTAAAACTACTTTTGGTAGTGTAGCCCATTTGGAACTGCCCAGATGCACCACACTGACATGTACCAGTCGTGGAAGGCAGTACGAGACAGGAATTAACATTACAGCGTAGTGCGATTTTTATGGATCCATGTATTCGGAGCATGAATAGAAAAAAAAATCATGAAACACAACTGCTTCTGAAGACAATATTCCTGCATCTTTTATGATTGACAGCCTTCCTACCTTGGCAATCGCAGGTATTCTGACATCTTTTGAAAAAGTCTGTAGCACATTTATTAATTTAGCTTCAGAATGCTCTATGAGAAATAGCTGGATATGATGGAGAGCTAAGAAAAATAAGACTGGTAAATCCTGCCAAATTAAATTATTCTTTAATGTGGAAAGCCAAGATGAGTAGACCTTTTTTCCACACATTTTATTTCCGAATGAGTGAATTCTCCCATTAGAAGAGAGGTACAAGCACTGTGACCCCTACATGCTTCCATGCTAAATTTACGAACCAAAAAAATTCATTAATTCTAACTTCCATAATGGTAAGAGATTGCTGAAGTTGCTAAAACAGAAGTTCTCCCTGGTTTAGTTAGCAAACTTTTTTTTTTACAAAGGAATTTGCTTGATTGATTTTCTTTTTTTCTTTTTTTTTTTTTTTGCCCTCCACTCAAAGTAGCGCTACCCCTGCAGGTTGCTCCAGCTTAGTAATAAACAAGAGCTTTGGGATGTGGCTTCCTGATGTGTGGTTGCTGGTGCCTGGTTCCGATGCACAGTGTCGCTGTTCTGCCATTGGGTGGCATGCCACAATTTGAAGTTTTCTTTTGTACTTAATAAATGACATATATTTTGCCCTACAGCTTACTTAAAATTTGAGAACATTCCAAGAAAATAGGAAAAAGCAAAAAGCAATAGTTTAGCATTAAGTTTAGCCTGCCAAGCTTTCAACTCCTACATTTCCGCTCTAGTAAGACTTCCACCATAACACAACTGAATGGGAATAAACAGAAAGGCCAGTTCTTCAAAGGGATTTTGAGTATCTGAATCTCAGAGTGGAGTCTTCAGTCCTGAGTTTGCTCTCCAGACTCCAAACGGCACCTGAAGCAGCCGACATGCGAAGCGGGAGCATCCCTATATGAGGAAGGAAGAAGTGTGTCTTAACCACTGCCCCTCGGAGAGCGTATGTTCCCAAAGCAGTGGTCATCGTTTCCATCCCTGCTCTACTCTGAGCGTTTCTGCTCAAGAGTCCAGGTTTGGTAGGGCAAAGTTGTTGGCCCTAGCTAGGGCCAGGCAGACGTGCTTTTGGGGGGTTTTGGTCATCCTGTCTGCAGTACGTGTAATGAATCTATTCGTTGTAGAACAGCTGGAATAAGGAAGACTGACCGTCTCCCCAGAAATCCTATAAAACTGGTGAACATGGATGTGAGTGGAGTACCTCAGCCAGAGGAGAGAGGTGAACCCATGAGCTGAAAGTGTGTCTACCTTCTATGTGAATCTCCCTCAAACTTTGATGTTGCACTGCCTGCTATCTTTGGGACGCAAAAAGGAGCAATCCTGTCTCCTATTTTTAAGAAGGTCATGCAAGGGCATCTCACTGCAAGAGATGTTCAGGAAGCTCCTTCTTACGCTGTTAAGAAATTGGGTTTAGCTCTAGTACTTCTGTGTTTATTAACCTGGGTTGGCCAATTAAAATATGTTTATAGGGTTGTTAATTTTTGTCAGCTAGCTGTTGCACATTTGAAGAAAAAAAAAAAAAAAAAAAAGGACAAAATATTGGTCCTTTTCCTCCTCTTTTCCCTGAAGCCCAACATGGGTACCTGACGTCTGCTCCAGTGCCTGCGGAGCTGTCTCTGCAGCAGCTGGGGATCGCGGAGCGGTGCTCCGGAACCTGCCTGCGCAGAAAGGGCCAGCTGCACTAGAAGCTACTTAGTGGAAACTCCATTTAAGCGAAATGTAATTGTTCTTTTTCCAGCACAGCCAAATTGTTCCCTGTACAGATTAATGTAGGGATGGATATCATCAATCTGATTGCTCCTCAAAAGCTTTTCCTTTTTTTTTTTTTATAGTAAGCAATGTTAACTCACAACTCATTTCAGCTGAATTCTTCTTCCCACACTTCAGTGATTTTTTAGGGGTGTGGGGGGATGCCCAAGGAAAGGATTGTTCCGATTATACCTTCAACAAGACCTTTGAAATTCAGGGTACTTTCCACACCACTTTGGTTTCAGTAAAAATCAATGAAAAGGTCTTTAATTTGTTTTGGATAATGTGACATCTGCCTTAAATGACAAAGATTGGTGCAGTGCTGCCTGGAAATTTAATCACATGGAGAAGAAAATATTGAGTACCCTTAAACTCACCTTGAGTATATATATTAGTAATTGACAGTGTCTAGACAGATGGTGTTCTGGAAAGTAAAGTCTGGGGAAAAATAAACTTACAGATATTAAAGTCAGCTGCATTTCCCAGTGGTAATAAAGTGGGGACTTTGGGGGGGTTAACTTTCATACAGCCGATGAAACAGCTGCCAGCAGTTTTGTTTGGAACCTGCTCCCTCTTTAAGAAGTGTGCCTTTTTAAATATTTCATGTAAAAAACCCGCCAAAGTCTGTAGAACCTGAAAAACTACCACAAAAAGTAATCTGATAATAAGATGAATATTTGTCTGGGTATGTGCAATGCAGTGAGTCAAGTTTTTCTTCTTTCCTCTTGAAGGACTCTAAATTAGTGTCTTTTATGAGCCTAAAATTGTACAGTGTATTATCAGCATGTGGTTACTGTTGTTCACAGGAATAAAAAAAAAATAATGATGGGGCACACACTTGATCAGCTGGTGATCTCTGAGCTTTAGCAAAGCACCATTTCTGATCATCTTGTGCTAAAATTGCGTTTCTACTTCTCATCAGGCCTGGAAGATGGTTTGCTATAGAACAATTGTAACCGAAACAAAATTTAAACTTACGGCATATGAACAGGGAAAATATTACTCTTACCCCGGTTTTAAGGTTAAGCCTGAGTTAAGGTTTTCCAGAAGATCTAAGAGAACTGGTTGCTGTGCTCGCCTTCAATTTAGTGGTCTTTGCCCTGCTGTAGTACTTAAGGACTACTAAAAGCACTGAGGTACTAGAGTGATGAAAGGTTGAAAATGTGAATAAAAGTAAGAGTCCGCAAATTTTTCTGGAGCCCTTGTGTTTCCGAACTGTGCGGAGTATGCCTCCTGGTTTGGGCAGCATCGGTGTGGCTGAAAGGGTGGGCTGACGCGTGGTGACGCCAGCTACATCTTTCTACAGTACTTGGTGTGGGGATGGAGCAGCTGCGCAGTTGTGGGGTCAGCCCAAACGGTGGGGCTCACTCTTGCTGTGCAAGAGTCCAGGCTGTTCTCGGGAGGACGCTGGCTGCCTCGTCTCTCTGGCACGGACTGTACGCCTTCGTCATGAGGCATTTGGGGGTTGATCCCTAGGATGGGATAATATCTCATAAAGTTATAGTTATCATGTAGACAAAGAGACTATTTTGGTGAACAAAAGACCACATTACATAGTTTACCTGGATAATCACAACTACCTGTAGCAGCAATACGCCTGTGCTGCCCTCACCCTTCGGTGAGCCGGCATCAAAGCCTGCCTGGGTTCCAAGCCCTGTGACTGCCTGCAGCTGGATTTTTAGCTGTTTCCTTATGAAATGAAGTGTTACACAGTCATCTTGTCAGCCTGACAGTTTCCACCAATAACTTCTGAACTTGCTTGCCAGTTGCCAGATAAATTTGACAGAGGGGACCAAAGATTCAATTATACCAAGTTCCAGCAGGTTTGATGAAAGTAAGCGATGAGCAGAAAGAGACACTGCTACTATCTCCACGGAGAGAAAGCCTGATGTCTATTTTCAGGTTTTATATCATCACAAATGATCTTTATAGTACTTTAATAGTTTTTTATACTGTTCCATTATTAAACCCAAAGAATTCACAAGGGAGAGTGGCAGAGGAAGCCAAGCCCCTGCTTCACAATTTCTGCCATGTAACACCATGGGTTTAATCAAGTAGGTAGGAGTTCTGAACTAGTTTTTTAAAGTGAAATTAACTTTCAAGAGTAAGTGTGGAAAAACATCAGCCCACTGCGTGCAATGACAATGACAGGAGGGAGGGAGGGGGCTGTCTGGAGTTCAGGACACCGTATTCCCAGGGTGAAGGAGCGATCAGGCTTGGTGAGAGTAGCCATGCCCTGCCTGAGGGGGTATGGGTGGCTGAGAAAAACCCACTGACAGTGTCAAAAGGATCTGCTTAGAAAAACTTCAAGCTTCTTGCTGCATAATAAGGGTTTTTTTCTCTTACTGGAACAGGGTTTCTGAGAGACCAACGGTTTAAAAACACTGAAGCACTCCCGTGGCACCTGGGAGGCACCTTTCAAGAAAGCCTGGCTTTTACAGGAAAGAGCAGATCACATGCTTTATCAAGGGGTCGGGACAGAGCCGGGAACACAGAAGGACAACCCAGTGGGGAGGCTGAGTGCTGCCTATTGATGGCAAGATGTCTCATCTCTGCTGTACGGGGAGTCTGCAGCCTCACCAAGGCACCAAGCCCAGCTGCTCCATGTTCCCTTCCTCCCACAGCTGGGGCTGGGAGCTGGCCCTGTGGGCGCTGGAGCTCATCACCATGCTGCAGGAAGGCCACAGACATGTTTTTGAGTAGGTTCCTCATGCAAATCATGGTTATAGAGAATAGTTTCATCTGGCTGAAGATGAAGCTTAACAGTTTCCACCAGGCACAGAACGCAATGTGCAAGGAGGACACTCTCGTGCTGTGATCCGTGTTATCTGTGACTATCTGTCTTTAGAAAAGCAAATAGATTGGGCAACTCTTGGAAACAAAAGATTTAAACCACATCACTGGTGATACTATTGCCAAATGATGTGAAGTTTGACTCTTGACAAAGCAAGAGTTTGGAGTCTGGTTTGGAGAAATGAAAAACATTCACCTGAGACAAGCCCTCCAAGGGAGTTTTGCTTCCTCACATACTAACTGGAAACAGAAGGAATGGCTGAGAGGGAAAAGCTGGCCAAAGACCTTCCTGGTTTTTCCTGTCCTCTGAAGAGACTATCTGTGCCTCAGGAACTACTTGCCATCCAGAAGATCATATTGTGTTGCTCGCAGATATCAAATAATCCAACAAGGAGAGCAAAGGATACTTGTGGAATTCAGATTGCTGACGCTGCTGTCTGCCGGGCCACGAAGGCTGTGTCCTGCTGCCCCAGGGTGTTCCAAGTACGTCAGGCCTTTGGGTGACTTTCCAGATGTGCCACATGATAGACAGCTAATTCAAGCAGAAGCATCTGGAGACTACGACTGTCTGCTATGACAACAGCCATAGCTGATCCTAAATGTTCCCAAAATCACAGAACAGCGGAGGTTTCAGTCCACCTCACTGTCCGCTTAGCAAGCCCATGCTTTGTCAGCTTGTCAGTGAGGATGTTATGGAAGATAGAGCTGAAAGCCTGGCTAAAGTCGTGACAAAATACAGTTACCGCTCTCCCTTCGTCCATCAGCTCACTCATCTCATTGTAGAAATGTTGGTTAAGCACAATTTCCCCTTCATAAATCCATGCTGACTACTCCTGATCACTTTTTAGTCCTTCATGTGTTTGCAAACAGTTTCCATTATGATTTTCTCCATCATCTCCGCAGATTTTGAGGTGGGACAGGCCAGTTTGTAGTTCCTCAGGTCTTCCTTCTTGTTCTCCTTGAAGACAGGAGTGACATAGCTTTCCTCCTGTCTTCAGGAAACTCTCCCAATCTCCATGACCTTTCAAAGATTATCCAGAGTGGCCTCACAATGACACCTGCCAGCTCCCTCAGCACTCGTGGGTGCATCCCATCGGGGCCCATGGAGTTACGTATGTCAGGTTTAAGTGCTCCCTAACCTGGTTCTCCTGCGTCAACGGTGAGTCCTCCTTGCTCCAGCAGGTGAGCAATGCTGGAGAAGTTTACCTTGTGAAAGAAGCCTGGGGACTGCAGCAGCTCAGGGAGAAAGGGGCATGGTATTGAATGAGGGCCAGGCTGCACAGCTTGCACAAGGGCCAGGTCCAAACTGCTCAGGCTGTTCAGATGTGCAGTGTTAATACCCTATTCACGCTCAGCTTTGATTACTGATTGCATCTATTTTTATTCTGACACCAGCAGACTTCCTTCATTTTTTCTTCTTAAATAAACTGCGCCACCTTCCCATCCTCCTCTGCCTCCCCTGGGTCCCCACGCCAGTTGCTACCCTGCTGTATAAAGCCTGTTCCCGGCACAGGCGGGTCACATCCCTCCTGAGATCCACCGCAGGGGCCACTTCTACGTTTTGCTTGCAATAAAGTAAAACACACTAGATGGTCCCATTCTAACTCCTTGACCATAATTACTTAAAAAGCCCCAAATGACTACCTTGAGGGGAAGTGGAGCAAAATTTCCAGGAGTACCAGACATATGGATTAGTAAACTTCCCAAAGGCCACTTGGGAAAAAAAAGCTTTATATGATTACTTGGAGTGTATCCCCTAAAATTTCCTCAGCTAGAGTCCTTTCTACCACCAGTGGTTTGACACGCTTGTTTCATTTAAAAATACAGAAAATGCATTTAGGACCACACTTTAGAAAATAGTCCACAACTTTGCAGTTTACATGAAACAGTTTATAGCTGCAGTCTGCTTCATACAAGGGGTTGAAAATGAAAACATCTGGTTGTGCTCGGCAGTTCCATTCACGTGCAAAGGTAGAGGCCGCAGGGAGAGGAGGCCAGAAGAAACCTGGCAGGCTGTGTGCCCAGGGCTTGAGAGATGTGGGTCACACCCCTGTTCTACCTTCTCGTCTCCCCGTCCGTATACCTGACGTAGAAGCATTTCCCTTTCTCAGAATTATATTCTGAAAAGCTCAGCTGCTGCCTTGTATTATTAAGACCGCTCCTGCTGATTGCGTGTCAAGATTTCATCTTTGAACGCTGCACGAGTCAAAAAACCCCATAAAAGGTGTGTTTCTGTAAGATACAGTCTGGCTACATGTACCATTCTGAGCAACATTTCTGTGGTGCCTCAGATGGCCTCAGAAGAGCCCTCATATATAAAAATACTTGCTTCAGAGCAAGTGCAGAGATTACTCCCAAATAATTACCCCTTGAATACTGAGGCCAGTGCTTTCAGAGCTAAGACCTGGGAAAAGCAGTGGCTGTAGACCATCTATGCCATGCAGGGATCTTTGTGTAAGCTTTGGCAGTAGTTCCAGCCATCTGAAACACCGATAAGCCAGAACAAAACATTTTGCCTGTGTAATCATCCATACCCTGACCTCCTTGCATCTCTGCTGCTTTCCTAACATCTCACTGTAGCTGTGCCTTGCAGAAAACCATTTTCTGCAGCAGAGAATACGGTTGCAGTTACCTGTTGGTGGATCCTCACCTATCAATTGATGTTTCTTCATGAAGCTGCTCTGAATAACCTCAATGTTCAGTATATTTTCTTAAAATTGCAGAGGAAAATGCATCTAGTCCCATCTTTCACCTCTGATTCTTTTCACCACCCAATTGTGCACAATGCCTTAGAGCTGGTTAAAGAGACATGTAGTTTCTTTTCATGTATTCCAAATAAGTTGCAAAAAGCAATATTTTTTTTTGCAAAGGACAAAGCTGGGATTGGTATCTTCATATTTTGAGCCAAAGGGATATAAATTCAGCGCTGTACTGGCCCACCGTGCCGATTGTATCAAAAGCAGAGGGAGTGGCTGCCAGCACAGAAGTCAGTGCGAGAACCTGGAAAAGTCAAACTGACCCTGGCAGCTTGTAAATCTGGAAAGTTGTTCCGTGTTTAGCCCTAGAAAAATAACGAAATCTTAGTTTCCTCTGCCCTAAAAAGGAATAACACTTTCTCCCTGAGCCTGGACATGTTCCTCTCAGAAATACACTGGGTGCAATGAACGCTGCGTGAACGGGGGCTGGGGGTCCCCTCAAACTGCAGGACAGTCCCAGGGTCTGGGTGCCTGGGATCACCAGGGTGGGACCTGCAAGAAGGCACAGCCCTGCTGTGGCAGGTAGCTGCTGAGTGGAGATGTGCTTGCAGGAATAGGTTTCATTTTGGAAAATTTTTGGTTCAGACCTAAAGACAAATGAACAAAAAGCTTCTTGCTTCTCAGGCAGGAAGATAGGTTTGGTAGTAATAGTCTTTTAGGAAGGTTTGATAGCAATAGCCTTTTAGGAAGCCTGTGAAACTCAGTAACTAGATGCTACCCACCTTCAAAGACTTGAAGAAATGGTTGATCTACAGGAAAGAAAATCAGGTATCAGGAAAATGTGCTAACAGTTGGGATTGGGACGGTGAAGCCATGCAACAGGTTATGGGATTGGTTGTCAAATCCCCTCTGCTGGAAGTTTTTGAAAACAGAGCAAGGAGTTGGTGTAAAGGGGACTGATGGTACTTCGGTGGGGGAACAATGTCTGAGGAGCTTCCCAACTGCACATCTGTATGGTACCATTGCTGAAAGGTGATGCTGGCAGTGGAGAGGTAAGGAATTCAGAGGAGACAGGAGATGAGACAGAGCAGCAGGTCCATGCCCTGCACAGTCCCCCACTGGTGCTGCCGGTTTGGCCATCACAGAGGAATCTCAGCTATGGAACATGCAGCCTTGGGGAACCTGTCCGACCCTCATCCTGCAGCTCACCTCTCAAAGCACACTCCTATTGATTTCCTTTTTCTCTCTTAGAGGTGGAGGTTGTTACTACTCTTGATCAAAGTTTTCTTCTTTGAGTTACTGATCTGAAGAATTATCATAAAACACACAAAGTTTAGGGTTAGTGTGGGACAAACTCACAGACAACATAAAAGTTCAGTGAACTGGCCCTCACATACAACAGCAGATTGTAATTTTGTGATCTGCATTTAGATTTTTTCCACATTAAAAAAAAATTGATACACATCCCCAGCTTCACAAATTGCAATAACCATTTTGGAACACTCTATAAATATAATTTGTTCTTGTCTTGTAAATGTCTCTAAACTCCACCCTTTGCAATGACAGTGGTTTCCATAATAACTAAAGTATTCCAAAGTCTTTTAAAAAAAGAGGGAATCTTAAAAGTCAAAAGCAAGTAAAAAAAAAAAAAAAAAAGACTGACTGAACTCGTTTGATGAACACGAGATATACCACAATCTGAGGTACTGTGAAGTTTTTATTGCCATTTGTTTCATAATACTGTCCTCCCAGACTCATCTCAATAAATGTTTTATTTCGCCTTGGGCTGCTGGGGCACGTCTTGCTCCACAGGGCACGGTTAGGACGGCCATGCTGTGGCTGGCCCCAGAGACTGGGCAGTGTATGGAGCTGGGGTTCACCGTGAAATGTGGCTCCAGGCCTGACATCCCTCATCTCTTCCTTGCAGAAGTGTCAGAAGAGACGTGTGTCAGTGCATCGCTCTGTGGGGTGGGGACCAGCATCCCCCAAAACCCGGTCCAGAGAGCAGCAGAGGTTAGTCATGCAGGATAGTGATGCAGATGTGAATTACAGGAAAAGATAAAGAAATCTTTGCCAAAGATGTCAGAGCTGGTCACTAAATTCAGGCAAGAAAATTCACATTTGGCACCCTACTTTTTCAAACACATGTAGAGAACAGATACATCCTGCTGAAATACAGCCTGTGGAAGTGTACAGGAAAAGAGTTGATCTATAGGAAGTGATACTGAAGGATTCATTACGGTCTGCAGTGAAAGAGCTGAAAAGCTGCTGGAAAAAGCAGTGAGGCACCTTGAATGTATATATATGAATATATGAAACAGGATTCAGTGCTGTGGAGAAGGACTTGGGGATACTGGTGGATTAAAAATTGTACATAAGCCAGAAATGTGCGCTTGCAGCCCAGAAAGCCAATCGAATCCTGGGCTGCATCAAAAGAAGTGTGGCCAGCAGGTTGAGGGAGGTGATTCTCCCCCTCTACTCCACTCTTGTGAGACCCCACCTGGAGTACTGCATCCAGCTCTGGAGTCTCCAGCACAAGAAAGGCAAGGATCTGTCAGATCAGGTCCAGAGGAGGGCCACGAAAATGAGTAGAGGGCCAGAGCACCTCTCCTAGGAGGACAGGCTGAGAGTCGGCATTGTTCAGCCTGGAGAAGAGAAGGCTCCGGGGAGACCTTATTGCAGCCCTTCAACACATGAAGGGGGGGTTACAAGAAAGAATTTTACCAGGGTCTGTAGTGACAGGACAAGGGACAATGGTTTTAAACTGAAAGAGGTTAAGTTTAAATTGGACATAAGGAGGAAATTTTTAATGATTAGGGTGGTCAGACACTGGAAAAGGTTGCCCCATCCCTGGGAGTGTTCAAAGTCAGGTTGCATGGGGCTTTGAGCAACCTTGTCTAGTAAAAGATGTCCCTGCACATGACAGGGGGCTTGGACTAGATGATCTTTGAAAGTCTCTTCCAACCCCAGCTGTTCTGTGATGATTCTATACAATACGTTCAATGGGGCTGGTGCATTGGAGGGACTTAGGTCACTGTCTGAAGAAGCTGGAAGAGTGCGGAGGGTTGCATGCATCATCTGTGGTCTTTGAGGTCATCCGTCTGCACCTTCCACAGTCCCACAAGGTTGAACAAATGAAGTATCAAGGGAGATTGAAATGCTACCAAACCAGAGTGGCAGCAAGGTAGTCTGTAAGAAGAGCTGGTACCTTTTATTGGATCAACAAAATAGTGGGGGAAAAAATAGCAGTTAAAGAAAAGAGAAAGAACAGAGACAAGTCTTCAGGCATGAAAGGCCTTCCTCATGCCTGCAGGAGGAGATAAAGAGGGATTTGGCATGCTAGTGCTTTCATATCTGCGTTGCGACAGGGATGGAGAATTAGGCCTGTTTCCAGAGTTGGGGGGAGAGAGGACATTTAAACCTGGTCACCGTAATGGGTATAGGTTAAAAAACACGTCGTCGTTGCAGTAGCTGAGACCTGTATGGCACCTTCCCTCACCCCCATCTCTTTCACTTCCCCTCAGAGTCTCCAAGAGCTGGTGGTGGAGTTGTGCCCCGCTTGCCATGGGGCAGGGGCCTCCCTGAGGAGCCACATAGGGCAGCGGAGGGAGGCAGCTGCTGCTGTAGGCCGGTGGGGATTTCCCCTCGCAGGATTCATTCCCCAAAGGAACTGCATTAGGCCTGAAGGGGTCATGGCCACACTTTGCCATGGGCAGGACGTGCTGGGTACTAGGGTGGGTGCAATGCCGGGAGGAAGGGGCTGTGCAGGGTGGGTCGGCCGTGGGGATGGCAGGGCTGCTGCAAGGCCTCCCAGTGCTGGGGGTCCTCCCAAGGCCCAGGCTCCCGCTCCAGGTCAGCCCCTCTCCGGAGCCCTTGTCCTCCCCAGCTGCCCTTGGGTACGGCGGTCGCCCAGAGCAGCTGCCCAGTGTCGGCTCCCGGGAGCTTTTGCTTAAATGTCCCTCGAAATCAGCAGGTAGCATGTAAGCGTCCGGCTTGGAAAGAAGCAAAGACAAAGCCTCCCGTGTTGGCATTGCACCTGTCAGAGACTTGGGAAAGCAAGGCCTGGTTTAGTAAAACAAGATGCAGTCTATCAGCACAAATAAAATCCATCCTGCATGAGTCCCTCACAAATGCACTCAATCATACAGGTAATTAAGCAGATGTCGTGGCAGAGTTTCCTTGTAGGGCAGTGCCAGTGGGCTTTAGGGGCAAACCAAACAGGGCTCCCAGGTCATGGGTCTGGGTTTGTTTCACCAGTTTTTACACTGAAAGAATTGTTAGACCTCGCATTCACAGCCCTTGGGGTCTGCTGCCAGCATATACTGGAGAAGCACCTGAAAATGAAATGATGCTAATACATTTGACACCACAGAATTTAATTTTCTTTTTCTATGGAGTTTGGAAAAGCTAAATATGATTTTTTTAAAAACTGATTATTTTTAAGTGATCATTTCACTACGATAATATTATAATATTTCTAACTGATAAATTTTCCTATCTTTATATTTTTTTAACCCCACAAACAAAAATTTCACTCAAGGAGGGAGCAGCGCTCAAGAAATTACGAGTCTTTTATTTCTGGATATTTCACAACTTTTTAAATTGCCTTAATTATTGGATTATGGTTTTGCAAACTTAATTCCTTTCGGAACACTCATTCTGTGCTATCATTTCTGATGAGTACTTACAGGTCTCCTTTATAATTCTGCTTTTGCATTCATTTAATTATAGTGATTTTGCCGATTACCAGCTCCTTTCAGCTCTCCTTCTCACCATGAGAAGAAATTCCAACAACCTGATGTAGGACCCAGCCCACCTGCTGACATCATAGAGAAAACATCCTATGTATCACTTGCTCTATTTTGGGTTCATGCATTTTTCTAAAGTTCTCCTCCCTGGTCTTTTGTGAGCACATTAAAATGGAATCTTTTTGGAAGACTTTTTGCAGATTCAATGACACAGGTTCTGCGTGTCAAATCAGACTCCTGAGTTAGTTGTATGGCAGCTGGTCTTGGTAGAACACCAATACAATGGGTTATTCCCAAGAAAAATCTGCTGGAGAGCCATGAACTGGAAAGCCAGCTGAGGGTAAATGGTATGGCTCCAATTGTGCAGAGCCAGATCAAATGAAGAGCAGGCTCTACAATTAGATATTTATGACATCTTTGGTCTGTTCGTACTCTCACACAATTCAAAGTGAAAACACCAGGAAGATGTAGGAAGGGGAAGATGAAGACATGCCTGGAGGGAATTTGACCTCAGTAAGACCAGCAGGTTCAGGTATAAAAGAAAAAAAAAAAAAACTGGAGTGAAATCATGCAAGGGCTGTATTGCAGCCCAAGGGCTGCTTTTCACCGCATCAGTTTGAGATTCTTATTGCCTGTGGCTTGTAGCATGATGGCACCTAGGGGCACAGGTAGGTTCAAAGCCAGCTTTGTACAGTGAAAGGACCCAAATGTGTTGCAGCCTTGTCCAAAGTCCTGCCAGGGAATGGTCCCTGGCACACGCTGTCCTCCTGACTGTGCCAGGGTATTTTGTCTGTGAGCATGAGTTAGCACTGGCCATGACAGGGACCATGTAAATAGTGATGTGACTGAGCCTGCCCTCCAGCCCTGCTTTGTTTACCAGAATGGATGTAATCCCTTGCTGCCACCAGGCCCAAAGAGGCTCCAGATGGGGCGTGCTGGCGGTGGATGACAGTGCTGAGCAGAGCAGGATGCTCAGGACAGCCCTCCTCCTTCTTGGCCTGATCATGGAGAAGCAGAATATGGAGGTGTAAAGCCTGATCCCACCCAGACCCAAAGCCCAGATAGCCTCCACTGTGTCTTGAACCATGGATCAGTGATCCCACAATTTAATTGATCGATAGTAAGAGTTACCTCAATCTCCCGTATTCTTTTTAATCTTGGAGAAGATGAAGAAAAAGCTGTCTGTGCTTTTTGGATTGATCTTCTTGCTTCTGCTTCTAGTTTTGTTTCTGGACGTGGATGGTCATGAGCTCCTTTGGACTTTAGAAAGGAATTATGATATGTTAAAGTTAGAAACAACCTTGTTATTCACCTTAAGTGAGCAGAATTTTTAGCAAAGGCCAAAACCCCACCTATGGCCTCATTTAATGATTTGTATTTAGTAAGATTTATTTAACGTGAACTCAAGTAACAAACATATCTCAGATGAAGTATGATGGGGTAGAAATTCTCTGAAATTAAAAAAAAACAGTGCACCACATTTATGTGCAGAAGAGACTCCCCACACTAGAGTCCCAGTTGAAGCCACAAGGTCTTCTGCAGCCTGGCTACAGTGTCACTGCAGTCATTTCCATTTTTCTCACACTTCAGACACGTTTATCAGAACATGAATTTCCATTAGCTTCCACAGAGAATTAATTTTATTTAACCTGCACATAGGTGAAAGACTGAGAAACAGAAGACAGTTCAGTGGTTATGGTACTAAACTAGGACTACAGCTTCCAGAAACAGTGCCCATTATTTAAACACTTGCATACACTGTTTTCCAGCTATAAGTTACATATAATGCACAGATGGCATTTTCCATAGACAGTCCCTTGGGTACAACCATTTCCTGCTCTAAGATAGCCTCATGCTTATGCGTGGTGCCTTGGAGAAGAGGTTGAGATAACGTGGCATTTCTGAGTTTTTTGAGGATGTGTTCGTTCCTATGGACCTGAGGCAAAGTGCTTCAAAATCAACAGGTTTTCATGGGAGCCTAAGTGAAAAATATAATATGTTATAAAATCATAGTGGCCTAGGCTAATTTAGGTTGGAAGAGACCTCTGGAGGTCTAGCTCAACCTCCTACCCAGGCAGGACTGACTTCAGAGTAAGATCAGGTTTCTTAGGACCTTGCCCATTCATTGTGAAAATGTTTTTCCTTACAGTCACTTGACCTTGTCATATTCAATGACCCTTGTTTGTCAGAACAAAAAATGTTCTTAATCTATCTTAAAAAAGAGTCTTTAAAATTAACTTGTATAATGTAAGGTAGTTTTATACTAACCTGAAAAAATATGAATTGGCCTTCATGCCTCCAGAAGTTGGTAACTGGGTAACCACCATGGCCTCGGCAGGAAAGGAGCCGCAGGGGTCCATTGCAGTTTGGACAGCATTTCCCTGGAGCAAAGATCATGGGAAATATTTTCTATATAACACCGATCGGATGAATCCTATGTGATACGAAGGTTCATTGGTGGTGGACTGCCACTTCTGGTTTGGGGCTCAGAAACTACACTGAGAAAAACTATGCAAAAAGCTTTAAAACATAAGCAAAAATAAATAGAAGCAAACTAATAATTGCCTTTGTTCTGTTCCATTATTAAATAAAACTGGAACATTATTTCTATTATAGCTTTATTATCATTCTATCATTTAATATCATGGTTGGTTTTAGTTGGTTTTAACTTGGCAGTGTCTGGAATGTTATACGTGTTGTTGTCTAATTTTTCTAGAGGACATTATTCTGACCTCACTGAATGTTCGAATAATACCTTTCTTTAGCCAAAATGTTAATCAGATCCAGAAATCAGTATGTGCTAGCTGTACTGAGCAATCAACAACTGTTTGGAATTATCTCGTTAAAAGTGTGCATGCAGCTCATGCTCTCTATTTGTGTTGTCTTGCTCCAGTGACAGGACTATGAAGCCTATTTTCCAGTCATCATCGTTTATGAACAACTTCTTCCCGGCAAGACTTGCCTCCTGAGTTACTCTTGGGCCCGTGCAATAATGAAGCCAACCAACACTCAGGTCAGCAGGAACAGCACAGCAGGAAGCTGCCTGCACTGCACAGCTTTCTCAGTAGCCTCACTCATGGGCCTGAGAAGACTGGGGATCCATCTCTAACCATCAGGACTAATCAGAAACAGAGATTAAAAAAGAAAAAAAAAAAGAAACCAAACAAGCAAACAACTCGTCCCCCAACAGTAAGAAGTGTATAATGCACTGTTCCAAACCCAAGAGTTGTATTTGAATATAAGGAATGGTAGTGGGAGGTTGGGTATGCCCTACTTTGATTTCTTGTATGTTGTGTTCAGTTATGAACTGCCATGTAATGAACAGCCATGTTCATACTCACGCTGTTGTTTTTGTCTAGCTTTATCACATATAGCTGGTCTTAGGTAGATCTTCCTCCCATCCAAGGTTGAGCAATTATTGCTGCAGACCACCACCCCAAGGCAGGACTTTTTTAAGATGCGAGAGTTGTGGTTGTTGGTGTTTCTCATTGCCCAGCTGCTATGGTGCCTCTGAGCATTTTTATCCTCTGAGCTATAAATATGTTTCACATAGGAATCTGGCCATTCTTGAAACCAGTCTATCTGTCTTACGTCCTGTGGAGAGACCAAAGAAAGCCACATTTTAGGCTGGGGAACAGAAGAGTTTGTGCAGGAGCCTACCAGACCTGGTCCTATGCTGGGTGTCCTCTACGCTGGGTAACCCCAGCACCCTGGAAGGTGATGCTGGTTGGCAGGACGGAGCAGTGGACAGAAGGCAGAAAAACCACAGCTCCCCGTGAGTCCCTGGGAGCCCCAGACCATCAGGAAAGTCTGGCCAGGAGGTGGTTCCCACTCACGCATAGGTCCTGACAAACTTCTGTTAGCTTTCATGGCAGAGATCCTGCTTTGCCTTTCAGGCTATTGACAGCAGTGTTACACTGAATTATTTGGCTTAATTTGGCCCAGCTCAATGGAAAAAGGGCAAATACCGCATCAGACTAAGTCTGTGCCTACATCTGTAGGTCTTTAGTTCTGGAGTAAGGAACAACAAAAATCAAACTCAATGGAAAAAAAAAAACACAACAAAGAACCAAACACACATCACCTCAGTGAGTACAGTCAACACAGTAAAACGCAGTAAGCTGTAAAGCTCCTAACACACCCACTGATGGTCTTGTAGAGGCGCAAGAACTTAGTAGGAATTTCCTTGAAATTGCTGATCCTAGCCACTGAGAGCCATTACAGCGAGAAGAACATCAACTGAGAAGAGAAAAATGCCTGAGCTCCCCCAGGAGCCATCAGATAGTGTAGGGAAGGGTGTGGAGGAAGCCTCCAGGCTGAAATGCAGGTGAAGGTGACCTTGAGGTGGAAGGCAGGGAAGGAGGCAGCCTGGGACATGGAGGCTTTGGGCAAACAGCAGTGGTACGGTAGGGAAGAGACTGAGATCAGGTAAGAAGACAGGGCTGGGAGGTGAAAGGCAGAGCTGGACGCTGAAGGAGCACAGCAGGAGAAATCTGGCACAAATACGCTGAGGTGAGGGTCAGGGAGATGATGGTGACATGCAGGGTGTTGTGGGCTTTCAGTGGAGAGTGTGGTTGAAATGTTCAGATAAAAAAGACTTGAAAAGGGTTGGGGGAGGGAAAGATCACTGTTCTGCCTCTCAGCAGATCTCTGCAAGCACAAAGCGAGCTTTTCCTAGGTGCTCATGAAAGGAGCGTTGCCTCCATGTGGAAAGCCAGCCCGCCTGCTTGGAGCCCACACTGCAGCAAGGCTGAGCACCCAGAGCTGCAAGGCAGTCGTGGGTGCTGTGCTCACTTCTCATAAAGCACTATCCAGGGCAAAAAGCAAGTCCTGGACATTTCTAATTGAGCACTCACATCAAGAGAATGTTTTTTTCTCTCGTTTCTCTGCACCCCATCCACCAGTGGACTAGAAAGACAGTGCATCTGCAGCATTGCTATTTTTCATGTTTCAGTAAATCTTTAAGGAAAAATGCATGGAAACTTCAATATTTACTCAATATTTTTTAGCTTTTCAGTAAAACACTGTCCCATACCTCAAGGTGGCAAAGAGAATAAAGGCAACGAGGCATAGATGACTGAGAAAGCATTTAAGATCAGTGGTGAAGCGGAGATGACCGGCCAGAACTGGATAAATTTGTAAGATGTAGACACATACCTGGGGAAGTTTGATGTCATTGATATCCCAGCTTGTCATTTCTCCATATCGGGAAGCAGAGTCCTCCCGCTCCATAACAACATCATCTCCAACTTTCAGCATTCTTTAATTCCTTCCCAAAGTTAGCAAGAAAGTTTCTCCTGGCCGCTTTTGACGTTGGCTGGCTGTCAGCGCTCTCAAGCACTTTACAACCAGGAAGCTGTTTCCTGAAGCTAAATGATAGAGAGCCTGCTCATTAAAGATAAAAATCAGTGTTCTTCTGCCAGAAAAACTTGTTCCATTAAAAGTTTTGCAAGCCAGCAATGCAGTGGAAAATATAGCTTAGAGACAGCCTGCAATGTTACAGAGGTATTGTTAACAAGCAAGCAAATCGTGCCTTGTAATCTGTTTTGTTTTGCTCAGTCTCCTCTCATACCAAGCTTATGGTCACGTAACTCTGCTCGTAGGGTCTTTGTGCATCTGATCTGACTCCAGCTCAGTATTTCCAGAGAAAAAAACTGATTGAACGGCTCAGCGACTGCTAAGGGCTCTTTGAGTCGCTGCTTACCCATTAGGTATTTCACAGACTGCACACAACAAAGGTTGGCAACAAGAGGGGACTGCTACAGCATTTCAGATAAAATTTCAAAGACTGTTGGCTTCTCTGAGAGCTTACCAATTGAATGAGGAAAGTGTAGTAAAGGAGGTTGGGCTACCTGCCTTTTCCTATCTCAACAGCAGACTGAAGTTAAAAAATTGACCAAGGTATATTTGTTAAAACCAACAGGTTTTCCCTGAAATCTTGTAAAGCAGGCGGTTGCCCTGCTCCAACTTTCAGTACCAGCCAAACTTAATACTGTATCCTCAGGGATCCCATGCATGAAAAAGTTTTGGAGTTTGTTTCCTTTGGCAAGGAAAGAAAAGGAGAATCAGAAAAAGAACAGGCCAGATTTATCTTTCTGGAAACTGAGAAAGCTTCGTTTCAGGAAGGTCACTGTCATTTATGCCAATTAAGGATTTGCTAAAGACTGCTGGGTAGTGGGAGAAGTAAAATCTACTTGATGTGATTCTATTGCATAGAGAATATTAAGTGTAATTTATTTTGTTGTTATTTCTGGCTTTGCTATGCAAGGCCCTTGGAAAGTGACTTAGCCTTCATGTCCTTAGTTTACCGATTTATAAAATACCTGCAATCTTAATTTCTCACATTATATTATCACCTCTAAAGCAAAAGTTTGCAGATATTGGGACTTGGGACTTTTGGCTGTACGGTGCTCCGGCAGCATAGTCAGAGCCCCAGTGCCCCACTTTGTGGCTTAGGCTGTGATGGTGGGGGAGAAAGAAGGCTGTGGCAAAGCATCTCCCATGGAAACAGACCCCACAGAAGGATGCCTAGTAGTCAGCACCAGTGCGCTCAGGAATTTGAACGGAGGCTGGCTCTTGGAGGGCAGCTAACACATCACGGGTTCAAATAAGATGTTAGACTGGAGGAGAAGGAACATCACTGCTCAGCAGCTGTAAGAAATATCAGGTCTTCATTTATTTTCATATTGTGCTACAATGAAGATGGAGATTAAGTAAAGTCAGGACAAAAAAAAAAAATGAGCTGCATTGGAAAACAGAGTTGAATTTACTAAAACAAATAACCCTTGACTACTGCGTGCTCTAAAACATTGAATGATTTGTTATACAATTCAAAATGACAGTCTCATTGCTTTTAAAATTACTTTTCAAAATGAGATGGTTTAGAAATTTATTTTTAATTTCCTTCTTATTAGAGAAAATGGATTATTTCTTCTTTTATGTTACATTGATAGAGATAAAAAAATAGTTAAAAGTTACCGTAAAGTTTAATGAAAGACACAGATAATTTCATAATACACACAAAAAATGACGTTACAGAGAATCGTACGCATTTAGCTACTTGCAAGCAAAGGCTGAAATAGTAGCCAAAAATTTCAGCAATAATTACAGGATGATGTGGCATATTAAATTTCTGATTGTTACTTGTGTAGCTTTAATTATTACTAAAGCGTAGTAGCTTTATAAATTTTAAGTTCTGAAATACCCTTCCCTTCCCTTCCCTTTCCTTCCCTTCCCTTCCCTTCCCTTCCCTTCCCTTCCCTTCCCTTCCCCAGAACAAATTGCTCTGCTCCTTTAAGAAAAAAAGTTAAAATTTAGATGTCAACACTGAATTATTTTGATTTGGAAAAATACATGTAAGAAAAATTGGAATTATTATATTGAGAAGGGACGATGTAAGTAGCAGCCCTGTTTGGCACTGGAATGTGGTGCAATTCATTGTGCTTGAAAAACCATGACAGTCATGTATTTCTCCTGCCCTTTGGTTTATTTTTGTTTTCTTATTCTTTATAAATGCTCATTGACACAGAAGGTAAACAGCTGGGTGTAGCTCTGGTTCTGGTTTTGGTCCAACGTTTAAGGTATCGGCTGACCGTCTGGAAGTGAAGAGAACAGAAAGGGAGAAAAAGCGCAGATGAGAAAACTGTATCTGAATGAATCCTTTAGAAGAATTTACTTATATTTCACTCTGACAAAATAATTAATGTTTAGAAGAGTGATATTTGAAGAATTTATTTATCTTACAGAACTGCTCTCAATTAACTCATGGAAGTGACCGAGCGACCCGTATGGGCAGTGCCACCAACACAAGGTGCCAGACCAAAAGTGACCGGGCGGTTGGAACACAGAAAGACTGCAGTGAAGAGCCGCACAATAAACTACGGTGTTACCAATTCACAGACCTTCACTGGTTTTTCACTTACGATACTGTGCAAAAAGACCAGTCCTTCCCAGAAAGAGAAAGGGCTCGGGGCACAGCAAATCCATAAAAGCTGGGGTTGTTCACTCTAGAAAAGAGACATATAAGCAAGGGCATTGCAAAAATTACCTAAAATACAGAAAGGTGTAGAGGAAGTGGAGGGTGCCTCTCATTTAACTACCCAAGAGCGTGGTGTACAGAGTGAAAACAACCAGCAAATTCCAAAGCGAGGCAAAGAGATGCATTTTTCATTCAGTATGTAATTAGTATCAGTTTGTCTAATGAAAGCTATTTCCTCTCCCTACAAGCCTTGCCTTACTTATTTCTTTAGACTTTTGTGCTACAGTGTTACTGCTATATTGCTGCAGTTTGTCACGAAGGTTGAACGCTAGGCAAGACTGAAAAAGAGATCAAAACCAAGGGAAAATAATACAATTTGAAGATCTGCTATTTAATACATATATCTGTGTAACATCTGAAATATATTATAATACATTCAGAAAGAGATATTAAGCCTCATATTTTATGACCTATGGAAACCTTTAACTAGCAAGGATTAGGAAGGTTTCTTCTGTTTTTTTTTTCTTCTAAAGAACTTGGTGTTGACCACTTAGGAAAAGGATTCTGAATTTTTAAAAGAGATTATGTATATCACCAATTTACATGAGCATACAGGTTAAATCAATTCAATATAATTTGCAAGCTCTTATTTGGAAGGACACTCTTGCAGACCATAACCACAGAGAGATGTCAGGCATTCTTCAACAGTCATCTACTGAAAGATCAAGGACTGGAAAAAGCCCCGGGGCCCTAAAAAGTATCTTGCATTCAGGCTCAGGACCTGGAGAGGGTTGTGCAACCCTGCAGAGCACCTCCTGGGGAAAGCTGCTGTTGCTGCAGTGGTTGCCAACCGCTGTCTTTGGTGGCCAGGCTCTGCTGAAGGACGGCTGCTGGCTGCAGGAACGCGGAGATGTAGGCAGTGGCAGAGCAGTCACCAGAGCAGGATCTTTCTTGTCTTGTTTTGCCACCACATGAAGAAGGTGCTTTTGTCAGTGGTCCCATCAGTCTTCCTTTCTCTCTCTTTGGTGTCACCTTTCAGTGATGACAACCTTTAACTGATCTCAGCTGCGGTCAGTGGCCCTTTACATAGACTGAGTTACCCATCCTGCCAACAGAACGTGTTTTTCACCTTCTGCGGCTGCCCTTGTGCCTTGCCTTCAAGTGCATGATTTCCCCGGACACTGAAAGGTTCTCCCTGCTGATGGGAGCTCGCCTGCCTCTCCTCCACTACAGGTGCTGGCCTTTGCATCCCTCTCGTCCATCTTCAGTCCCTCTTTTATTACTGCAGAGTTTCATGGTACTGCACCACAGGAACCAAGGAATATGCACTTTTGGATCATGACTGTCTTATACCAAGGTGCTACCAATACGCCTTGTGGAATATTTCTCTGGATTGGCCTGACAATTTTAAAAAATTATTTATTTTTAATACATTCTATAGACTTAAAAATAACAATTTTGTCTTCCAGTTCAGCCTTGCTATTTGATCAACTGTGGCAGTAGGATGGAGTAATAGAAAAAAAAAGTAGTAATAATGAAGTTTATGCTCCCAGACATGGAGTATAAACTCACTACAAATAGACACGTCATTTGTCATGAGAAGACAGTTTCAGCCTGTGCTGAAGTTCACTGGGGATGCTGCTCATTTTTCTAGAGACAAGATTTTGTTCCCAGATGGCCCTGACATATCCTCAAGTTGGCTGCCTCTATATTCGTATTATTTGAAATGCTTATGCTGTCTTCACCATTCAGTGTCCAAAAGTGAAAGCTGCAGTCTGGCGCTTTGAAAGAAAGATAGATATAATTTGAGATGGAAGCTTTTTTAAATCCTTCGTTGAGTTTGTTTGTCTTTTGTTTCTCTTAAATGTCTTTCGTGAAACTGGTCTTGTTAATGCCCTTGATACCAGAACTGGGTGATGATCTCATATTTTTGTTCAGTTACCGTATTTCTGAATTCTGGACTGCTCTGGATAAGAAGTCAGTTTTAGGTAGTGTAGTTCTTTGAGCTTTGCCTCTTCAGTCACACTCATTGAACACTTTCTAATATTTTTATTTATTTAAAAGTTTAATTTCATACCCCTGTCCAGACATCCTTTCTAGAAGTGCTGTCTGAAACGACATATTCTGCAGGGTTCTCTGATGGCCTTACCATATAAAAAAGATATGTCTACACCGTAGATGATAAACCAGACAGGTTAGCCCGGAATTCACCTCAGAGCTCCAACACTGATGAATGTCTTGGATTCTTTTTTTTTGTCAGACTACAAATATGTAGCTTGCATCACTTTTCCCCTCACGGGCTTAGGACACTGCTCGGTACAGACTCTCAGGATGGCTTTGTCAGACTGCTTGGGAGGTGCTGTGTGTTGGTTGCCCACACCACACAGAACAGAGATGCACACGCAGACCTTTGTAGCACCTAACATTAAAATCCTGTTGGTGGGGTAGTAATTTTTTTAACTGCTCTAACTCAACAGCTTGCAATCATCTCAGGTTTTCCTCTGTGTTGATTGAATGATACTTCCGTCAGCTGCAATATTCTCATTTTGATTTTCTGTTCACTTCCCTGGCTGCTTCCAGCAGACAGATGCGGTTGTGGGCATGATTTGCCAGAGGCTCTGCCACGAGCTTCACGTCCACACACTTGTGAACAGCTCTGCCAGGCCTCTCAGTCCCTCCTCTTGAGGAAATTGATATTTGTCCACTTGTGGGTGAGCCCCCAAGCAGTGGTCTCAGCTGATAGACTGGTAGTTGCATGACTTATTATTGAACAGAATAGTATGAATAATCTATTAAGACTTTTTTTTTTGTCCCCAGGGCAGTGTTTTAGCATCAAATACTAGAAATACATCTTTTTCTGTCACCTGTAGAACATACTGAAAGGTATGGGGCCTCAGCTCTTTTTTATCATCTGTTTGGGATGTGTGAGTGTATCTAAATAGATGTTTCGCTTCCTCTGTAGCTCTTTATTAAAGCTGTGAGCTCTAATGCTTTGGCAATGAAGTCTAGCTTTCTATTAACTTTATTGATCTCTTTAATTTTTCTCTCTTAATCTATCAGACATTCTGCAAAGCATGTGATGTTCTGCACATCCTATTTACTTCCTGGGGTAAAATTCATGGTAGTTATTCTACAGATGTAAAACCATCATAGTAATATCGTAACAGCATTAATACTGCAATGCTGTGGTGGACTCAGGTCTGGACAAAATTTTGGTTCTACTTGTGCATCTAGCTAACTGTATAAACTCTTTCCTGTTTTTTTTTTTCACTAAGATCATAAACTCATCATGCTTTAGCTGAAATCACCAGCTTCTATGGATTGCTTGCAATTTTAGTAGGAATGCTTTTTGTGGGTCTTATGCTTAAAAATCACAATATCTTAGTGGCAGTATTATAATGCAAGACAAAAATGACTTCAGTTTATAGCCATTCTGCTTTCTTATTTTGCTAGTTTTCAAACCCTAGTGCATTCATTCATGCTGTCTCTTGATCTGACATTCAGTTTCTCATATTGCCTTTGCATCTGGTGCAAATACGTTTAATGTTGTTGTTCTGTCTGCCACGAACATCACGTGCATGCAAAATCTCATTTTATGGATTGACGCTTGTTGAATGTGCCAATAAGCTTTTCTCTTCCTTGCAATTCTGCAATTTTCCCCTTTGTGATTTAAAGAATGTCTAATTGCTAGATGCATTGTCTTTCATGTCCATCTGCTTCAGAACAGGAATTTGGTACGTTGCTATGATTATTGTTTTCCTTGTTCCTTCTCTGTTGTCGCAATATGCATTCTAATTTTCGTGTTGTGGGAACTGACTCACTTCTGATATCTCTGACAGCACTCTCTGCTTTTCTCCAAGGTCAGGTGGATTGTCACATCTACTGAATCCATCCTCAGCTGCAGGTAATTTCAAAATAAATTTCTGTCAGTTAATCTGCCCTAAACTCAGAACAGCCACTCTTTCGGTATAATCAGCTGCTGCCGTGATCCTATATGCACACCATGTTCCCCTTTCTACACACTACATCCTCTCACAGGCTCAAGTGCTCAGGTAGAATTATAAAGCTTTAACTCATTTGGTCTGCTGTACATTCAGGACTGAGAGGAACTTTTCCACAGCCTGGGCAACTGAAAAGAGCACCTTGTGGGAGAAACTGAGTTTCATTCTGGTCGCTTGCTTTGCAACAGGGCATAACTTGATTTATGTCTGAGAAAGCATAGCTGCTCTTCCAATTGGACTTGGGCTCAGCATCCAAGGAATTGGTGGAAATTATAACACTGACACAAGATCAGGCCTTTTTCAGTTTCAGGAGTGGCCGATTACACTTGACTACATTTGATTCCAGGTCCTATCTCTGTTGCTCTTAGGAGACAGAAATCCTGGCAATAAGCGTAGGCTTGGCAGTCTGGTGCAGCCTCCTGAGGTGTTTTCTGTCACCCCTTGGTATCCTTCAGCTCCCTCCATGCCACTGGACTCATCTGCCAACCCAACAAAAGCTGCTCCAATAGCCTCTATTCAAACAGTTTCTCCTTGGCCTTCATAGCAGTCCCCAGCATCTGTTTCTGTAGGTCCCCAGCAAAACACGATGAAGACCAACTGTGCTTCTGCCTTACGGGAACTGGAAACAAGTCAAATCCAGACAGATATGCCCACCCACATGGGCAGTCCCTGCCTGTACTGATGAAGTGGTAATTACTGTCTCTTTCTTTGTCAAAATTATGACCAATATGCTGTTTTCTCATTCGATGTCCATCTATTACCTTGGTGCATTAATAAGCTTCTGTGTTTCTCAAGACTGGCTTGAAAAAATCTACCTTGTTATGAGTTTTGCCTGTGCTTGTATCTCACATAGGAGCAGGGTGCACAACTGAGTTTCTCAGGCTTCTGAGCTGGTGTCTGACACTCGCAATATCCCCACGGGCAGGAGGACATCCCAAGGTTGGCTCTTCTCTACAAAAGGCCTGTGCACCCTCCCTGTATTTTCTCCTGGTCCTTCCTGGTCCTAGTTGTGGTAGCCACTTCGCAGACCTTGTTTCACTAGCAACATGGATTCACGTTAGGACACCTGTAACTCCAATAAAACAATCCAATGTTGCAAGACAACACCTTGTTCTCTAAAAATCCAACAGATTGTAATGCAGCTGAAGTCCTCACACACTAACAGATGAATTTCCTAAAATTGATGACAGCAGCATTGCTCCCCATGTCACTTCTCTCACCTCGCTTTCTCCACTCACACTCACCTATCCCCCAGCTAACTGAAGAGTGCGAAATACAATATCTACAAGACCTACAGCTTTTGCAGATTGTTTTGCCTTATAGAATAATAGGTAGCAGAACTAGTAGCCCAGGATGCCTGGCTTGTTCTTTAGCTGTAAGGCTGACCTCCTCTATTTTGCCTTGGTTGAGTCATGTTTGGGGAATGGCTGACTCCCTTGTCAAGCGCTCATGCAACCTGAACCAAGCTCACCAAAAGCTGGGTATGTCTCTACAAAGCACTGCAGTTGGTTAGGTACTGGAAGCTGTACAGCTGTGGTGCTGAGGTTACTTAGCTCTGCTGGCTGTCATTTTTTTCTGTCTTGTACCACTTCATGACATAGAGAGTTCCTTTCTACCTTTCCGCTCAGTTTGATGGATGTCAGACCAGCCTTGCTATAAAAGTCCGTCCACATGAGTGGCATGGTATCGCAAGTTGTTCAGAGTCTGCTCTGAGCAAACTGCTGCCCTCTCAGAAGACGGTACATCTGAAACTAAATACCGTACAGTTTTCAGTATATCTAATAACATGGTGCGGCAATTTTCTGGTAATCTGATGATGCACTCCAGTGATTGCCTACATATCTGCTATCAACGCTCCAGCACAAACTGCAGTGGGAGTATTCATAAATATCACTGGGTTTCCTTACACCTCGTGCTCCTATCAGCACAGAAGGACAATCCTGTCCTTCATTTTTCTCTGTGTTTCTCTTGTCCATTTGTCCTTCGTGAAGATTAATCCCAATAGCTTTTTCTGCAGAGGCTGTTACTGAGCTAAAACCACTGGACTTGTAGCTGTGACAGCAGCAAGGGAGGGCACGGTCCTGGCCCCATAGGGACCTTGCTGCTGGCATTGACACGGAAAAGGAGAGACCAAGGACAGAAGGTACGGCACAGCGTGCATTGAACAAAAGTGAGTTGTCGTTGACTGTCACAAAACCCCAGACCACAACACTGGTTCCGCTCTGTGGGGCTCCCAGGAGCAGGAAGGCAGAGAACGAGGAGCGGCAGCAGGCAGGGAGCCTGTGTGTTTGGGCAGAAGGCTGCAGGGACACCCACAGCCTGTGTGCGGCAGGAGCTCCCGCTGACTATGCGGTGTTATTTATCCATCCTAACCTTCTGGATGCGCTCTACCTGTGGTGCTGTGCAGATCACTCCAAAGCACTAAGACCAACAGAATTTTACTACTGCTTTCTGAATTACCTTTCTTCTAGCTGCATTTTAGCTAGTCACTTCTTTGGGGATAGGCTAATTTTAGGCAAAAATGTCTTTTTTATTGTTGATACAAAAGTGAAAATTGTTCTTAACACCTTCCTCCTTCCCAAATAACTTCAACTTGCTAAGCAGAAGTTCTAGCAAAATGAGAAAGTCAGGATGTTCTTGTCTATTCCTTCCACAGCATGTGCATGACTCCAATTCACCTTGACAAAGGCAGAAAATTGATCTGGAAAGATCCATTTGAGGAATTACGTCTTCAGGAGTACTGCTAAAATAG